>JAAGEH010000013.1:5912193-5929604 GCA_011751065.1 Lasiurus cinereus
TGTGTGTGTGTGTGTGTGTGTGTGTGTGTGTGTGTGTGTGTGTGTGTTTTAACTGCTTCTTCTTAGTGGTGTGAAAGCTTGATGCTAGAAGCCAATCATTAAAACAGCATTTTATTCATAAGCAGCATGGCCTCCAGAACCAACAGCATTCTGGAAACTTGTTGAAATGCATTTTTTTAATCTAACTCTAGACTTTCTGGGGTAAGAGTAAGTGAAATCTCTAGGAGTATAACCTCACAATCTGTGTTTAAAAAGCCATTCAGGGGATTCTAATGCACTGTAGGATATATATAATGAAAGTGACAATATTACCTGAATTTTCCTGAAAAAGTAATCAATTTTCTGCCTCACTGTGTCAATACAGATCTAGTCCAGGTAGCCAATTATGCCTCAGTTTCTCCATCGGTTAAGTGAGAAGTGGTATACCTCATTGTAGCTTTTTGAATTTATAATGAGGAAAAACAAAGCTTGAGTATAATAGTGAGAATATAAAATACAGGGACAGGTTAGGTTTGACTCTTACTTTTTAGCTGTGAGATGCTTCTTTTTTTCACTCCAACTTCTTCACAGGAAAGGGAAGGATTCATCCATCTCATAGGGCTGTTTTGAAGCTAAAAGAAGACAATGGAAGTTAATTTAAAAAGGGGGAGAGATCAACCAAAGGACTTGTATGCATGCATATAAGCCTAACCAATGGACACAAACACCAGGAGGGTGAGGGCATGGATGGGGAGGGGAGCAATGGAGGGATAAGGACACATATGTAATACCTTCATCAATAAAAAGAGGAAAAAAAATAATAAAAAACTTTAAAAAAACATTGTGGGTTGTCAATCAGTGCTGTCAGGAAATCAGATTCCATTATGTAGATATTTTCCTGTATTATTATCCCTGGTTGAAACCCAAAGCCCAGAGAATGAATGGCTATAACATTCCTTAGTGTCTGTAACATTTTACAACCCAACCAACAGTGCACAAGGAAGTATGTGGTAGCCTTTCTGCTTCCCTGAGGATAATTACCTATGCTACTATCCAAAGCAGAGATGCCATGGCATTACCTAAATAATCAGTACACATCAATTGCCATGTCCCTGCCAATATCTGCTCAATTATTCAACTCCAGAATAAAATGCTGTGCCAGTACTATGTTATGGTCCATGCCTAAACAAAATTTTCTTTCAAGATAAACTGTTTTTAAAGCCTAGGCATATAAGCTGTATACCAAATGACCTTATCCTGACTGAATCTAACCCAGGGGCAACCAATATTTAGTCTGGCCTGGAACCTGTGAACTGGGCAAATCAGACTCTCTCTGTGACTCTCATACTTGAACCAAGAGACATGAAAAAAGGAACCAACTAGCAGTAGGAGCTATAACTGGAGGTTACTAAGTTGAGTTGGAACTGTAATAGTTACAGTATACACTGTTTAAGCTGCAGTAATGAACTGAAAGGAGTAGAGAGTAACCAAATCATACTAATTATGATACATTTATGAACTCCATTTGTTAAGGTCTATTTAGCTTCTTCGGTGAACTTTTTCTCTGTCGGATTCTGATAGTCTTGCAATAAACCCTCTTTTATTACAAGGTTTCTGCTTCTGACTGAGAGATCACAAAGCGGGTATTAAGCTGCTCCCTTTTCACAGCTCTCTCTGCTCTCAACCTGGGCATCATGCAAAATGAGATGAACAGACAGGATCCATGCCAACTAAAAGCTGCCAAAAAAAACAGGTCAAAGTACATTCAAAAGTATTCTTTTGAGTGGCAACTGTGTGTAATAAACTATGCCTGCTACATTTCCAGTATCATCTCCTTTAACCCCCAAGTATCTTCAAAAGATATATATTTCTCTTTTACAGATGATAAAATGAAGGCTCTGAGAAGGGGAGTGATTTGTTCCAAGTAAATATAGGAAATTGATCTATCTGGAGTCAGAGTCTAGGTTCTATTTACTATATCTCACTGCCTTGAGATTAGTACTTTCCAAATATGGTTGATTATGAGAATGCCTAGGGATTACCTTTTCAAAACAAAGATGTCCCTTCTCTTCAATTCAAACCTCATATCCAAGATGGAAGCCAAGCATCTGCATTTTTTCAAAGCACTTCCCTGGTGATTCTGATCAACCATTATGATGACTAGTGTCTTTGAAAATAATTGTTTCAGATTTACTTGGGGACAAAAAAAATGGCGGCGGAATACAGACATGTCTGAAGCCTTGTTGCTAAAGCAGACAGAAAGAACAGCTTAGGGTCACACTGGGAGTGTTTGTTGGAAAGTTAAGGGACAGTTATCCTCCAGGAGAAGGTGGGGGACTGCTGAAGAGGGAGCCCCTAACCAGGCAGCCTGACTGTCACAGGAATTATTCCCCCAGAGCCACCAGCTCGAACGTGGAGACCACACCATTTTTCAGGAGATAGTGGATGTTTACAGAACACTGAAAAGCTAAAGCTGTGGAACCCACCAAAAAGCCAGGGGACCCAGAATACCGCTCCTTAATTGGCACAAACAATCGGATTCAGAGGAGCTCCACACACCAAACAGAAAGGAGAGAGAACTACATAACCAGACACCCGGAGAAGAAAGACCAAGGGCAGATGAAGAAACAGCCCACACATGGAAGAAAAGCAGGGATCACCAGAAAAGGAAGTAAAGGAAATAGAAGCAAACAAACTGCCAGAGAAATGGTCATAAGGTGGCTGAAAAGAATGGAAGACAAATTCAACAATATGAGTAAGAACCAAGAGGAAACTATAACTTATCAAGAAGAAATGAAACATGACATTGCTGCTGTAAAGAACTAAATAGAAAGCATCAAAAGTAGACTAGAAGAAGTAGAGGACCACATCAGTGAGCTAGAAGACAAGCTAGGAAAAAATGCCCAAGTACAACAGCATCCAGAAAAAATAAAAAAATAAAAATTAAAAAGCAAGGGGAGAGCCTAAGGGAACTTTGGGATAACAGAAAAAAAAAACATTCACATAATTAAGGTTCCAGAAAGAATGGAAATTGAGCAAGGAATAGAAAACCTGTTTAAAGAAATAATGACAGAAAACTTCTCTGATATACGAAGGAAAAATCCCACACAAATTCAAGAAGCTCACAGAGTCCCAAGCAAAATGAACCCGAAAAAAACAACAACAAGGCACATTATAATTAAGTTGGCAAACACCAACGACAAAGAAAGAATCTTAAAAGCAGAAAGAGAGATTCAGAAAGTTACTACAAAGGAATCACCATCAGACTAACAACTGAATTCTCAACAGAAACTCATCAGGCCAGAAGGGAATAGAATGAAATATACAACGTCATGGAAAGGAAGGGCCGGAATCCAAGAATACTGTACCCAGCAAGACTTTCAATCAAAATTGAAGGTGAAATCAGGACCTTCACAGACAGAGAAGGACTAAGAGAATATAAACCAGCAATGCAAGTAATGTTAAAGGGTCTGCTGTAAAAAAAAGAAATAGGAAGTGAAGAGGGAACACAGGGGTAAAGAATCAAAATGGTATCAAATAAGTACCTATCAATAATAACTTTAAATATAAATGGATTAAATGCTCCAATCAAAAGACATAGGGTAACAGATTGGATAAGAAAACATAACCCATATATATGCTGTCTACAAGAAACCCACCTTACAAAAAGAGATGCACACAGACTGAGGGTGAAGGGATGGAAGACAGTTGTTCAGGCAAATGGAAATGAAAAAAAAAAGCTGGGGTTGTAATACTTATATCTGACAAATTAGATCTCAAAGTGAAGGACATAACAAGAGATAAGGAAGGCCACTTCATAATACTAAAGGAAGCAATCCAACAAGAAGAAATAACTCTGGTAAACATATATGCACCCAATATAAGCACACCTAAATACATAAAAGAACTCCTGGAGGATGTCAAAGGAGAAATTGACAGCAATACAATCATAGTAGGAGACTTTAATACCCCACTGTCACCACTGCACAAAACCTCTAAATAAAAAATCAGCAAAGAAACATCAATCCTAAGTGACTCACTAGACAAGATGGAATTAATTGACATCTTCAGAACATTTCCTCTGAAAGCAACAAAATAAATATTCTTCTCCAGTACACATGGGTCATTTTCAAAGATAGATCATATGTTGGATCATAAGAAAAATCTCTTCAAATTCAAGAAGATAGAAATCATATCAAGCATTTTCTCAGATCACAGTGGCATAAAACTAGAAATCAACTACAATAAAAACAATACAAAGAAATCAAACACATGGAGACTAAACAGCATGCTATTAAATAATGACTGGATAACCAAAGTGATCAAGGAAGAAATAAAAGACATCAGGTTAAAAAATGATAATGACAACACAACAATACTAAATTTATGGGGCACTGTGAAAGCAGTCTTGAGAGGGAAGTTCATAGCCCTACAAGCCTACTGCAAAAAAGCAGGAAACAATGGTAATAAATTACCTAACCCTGCAATTCAAAGGGCTAGAAAGAGAGTAACAAGAAAAGCCCAGTGTGAGCAGAAGGAAGGAAATAGTAAAGATCAGAGTGAAGATAAACAACATGGACTTCAAAGAAACAATTCAAAAGATCAACAAAACCAAGAGCTGGTTCTTTGAAAGGATAACCAAGATTGATGGACCTCTATCCAGGATCACCAAAAAGTAAAGAGAGAAGACCCAAATAAACAAAATCAGAAATGAATGAGGAGAAATAACAAAAGACACCGCCAAAATACAAAAGATTTTTTAAAATACTATGAACAACTCTATTCCAACAAATCGGACAACCTGCAAGAAATGGACATATTCCTAGAAAAATTTAACCTTCCAGAACTCAATTACGAAGAATCTAAACAATTCAATCATCCAATAACTATGGAGGAAATTGAAACAGTCATCAAAAAGCTTCCAGCAAATAAAAGCCAGGGACCTGATGGCTCCACAGGAGAGTTTTACCAAACATTCAAAAAGAATTAAAGCTTATCCTTTTCAGACTATTCAAAAATATTCAAGAAGAAGAAACACTTGCAAACACCTTCTATGAAGCCAGTATCACCCTACTACCAAAACCAGATAAAGACAACATAGTGAAAGAGAATTACAAGCCAATATCTCTCATGAACATAAATGCCAAAATCCTCAACAAAATTCTAGCAAATCAGATCCAGCAGTACATCAAAAAGATCATTCACCATGACCAAGTAAAATTTATACCAGGAATGCAAGGATGGTACAATATCCACAATAAACATGATACGTCACATAAACAAACTGAGAGAAAAAAAATCACATGGTCATATCAATTGATGCAGAAAAAGCATTTGACAAAATCCAACATCCTTTCTTGATAAAAACTCTCAGCAACATGGCAATAGAAGGATTATACCTCAACATCATAAAAGCCATATATGATAAACCCCCAGCTAACATCATACCCAATGGGCAAAAACTAAAATCATTTCCCCTAAGAACAGGAACAAGACAGGTATGCCCCTCTCACCACTCCTGTTCAACATAGTATTGGAAGTATTAGCCATTGCAATTAGTCAAGAAGAAGAAATAAAAGGCATCCCAATTGAAAAAGAAGAAGTAAAGCTGTCCTTATTTACAGATGACATGATACTGTACATAAAAAATCCGATGGACTCCATCCAAAAACTAATACACTTAATAAATGAATTCGGCAATATAGTAGGATACAAAATTAATGCCAAGAAATCTATGTCATTTGTATACACTAATAGTGAAATTGCAGAAGAGAGACTAAAAAAAGCAATCCTATTTACCATCGCAGCAAAAAAAAAAAATTAAGATACCTAGTAATAAACCTATCTAAGGAGGTAAAAGACCTATATGCATAAAACTACAACACACCGAAAATAGAAATAGAGGAAGATGTAAACAGATGGAAGAGCATACCATGCTCATGGACTGGGAGTCATTAAAATTTCCATACTACCGAAAGCAATCTATAGATTCAATGCACTACCCATTAAAATACCAATGATATATTTCACAGACATAGAAAGAATTCTTCATAGATTCATCTGGAACAAAAAACACCATGAATAGCCACAGCAATTCTGAGAAAGTAGAGTAAAGTAGGTGGGATCTCAATACCAGATTTCAAGCTATATTACAAAGCAACTGTTCTCAAAACAGGCTAGTACTGGAACAAGAACATACTCATAGACCAATGGCATAGAACAGAGAATCCAGATATCCACCCAAACCCCTATGCTCAATTAATATTTGACAAAGGAAGCATGAGCACACAATGGAGTCAAGACAGCCTCTTCAATAAATGGTGTTGGGAAAATTGGACAGATACATGCAAAAAAATGAAACTAGACCACCAACTTACACCATACACAAAAATAATCTCCAAATGGATACAGGACTTAAACATAAGACGGGAAACCATAAAAATACTAGAGGAATCCACCGGCAGCACGATCTCAGACATACACCAAAAGAACTTCTTCACTGATACTGCTCCAAGGGCAAGGGAAGTTAAAGAGCAAAAAACAAATGGGACTACATCAAAATAGAAATCTTGTGCTCAGCAAAAGAAACCATCAACAGAACAACAAGACACCCCACTGTATGGGAGAACATATTTTTAAATGTTAGCACTGATAAAGGTTTAATCTCCAACATCTACAGCCAACTTATACAACTTAACAAAGGGAAGATAAATGATCCAATTAAAAAATGGGCAACAGACTTAAATATAACCTTTTTGAAAGATGACAGAAGGAAGGCCAAGATACACATGAAAACATGCTGAAATCCCTAATTATTCGAGTGATGCAAATCAAAAGGACAATGCGATACCATCTCACACCTGTCAGAATGGCAATCATCAACAAATCAACAAAGGACAAGTGATGGAGAGGATGCAGAGAAAAAGGAACCCTCGTGTACTACTGGTGGGAATGCAAACTGGTGCAGGCACTGTAGGGAATATTATGGAGTTTCCTCAAAAAACTAAATATGTAACTCCCATTTGAACCAGCAATCCCACTCTGAGGAATATATCCTAAGAAACTACAAACAGCAATCAGAAAGGATTTATGCACCCCTATGTTCATAGCAGCACAATTCACAATAACTACAATTTGGAAACAGCCTAGGTGCCCGTCAGCATATGAGTGGATCAGAAAACTATGGTACATCTACACGATGGAATTCTATGCTGTCATAAAAAAAAAGGAATTCTAACCGTTTGCAGCAACCTGGATGGAACTGGAGAGCCTTATGCTTAGTGATATAAGCCAGTCAATGAAGGAGAAACACCACATGATCTCACTCATTGTGGATAATAAAGAACATTATAAACTGATGAACTAAAAGATAGATACAGAGGTAGTAAAGCATCAAACAGACTTTCAAAATGCAGCAGGAAGTTTAGGGAGAGGTGGAGTAAATAGGAGATCAACCAAAGGACTTGTATGCATGCATATAAGCATAACCAATGAATACAAGATACTGGGGGTTTAGGGTATGCCTGGGAGGGTGTGGACAATGGGAAGGTATGTATACATTTAATACATTAATAAAAAACATTGCAAAAATAATTGTTTCAGACTATATTTAAATGTAAAGGAAGCCTACAATTATTATAATCAGTTCATGCTTTCCTACATGTATCTGAATAAAAGCCATGGTATCTTCTACTAGAGTTACTTGATGAGAGGGATTGAAAAAGTCCAGGTCTGACCACAAAGAGTTTTTAGATAATACTATCATTTTCAAACAACTTTCATAGTTCCTAAACTTGTTGAACTTAATCTCATTATCTCCATTTTTTACATGAGAATACCAAGGTCTTAGAAGTTAAGTAATTTGACAAGGGACAACCAACAGAGACAAAGCCAAAATTAAAAATGTATGTCCTGGAAACCAAGTACTCTTTAATTGCTCTAAGCCAATGGTTGGCAAACTGCGACGCGTGAGCAGTGGTTTGCCGACCACTGACCTGGATTCTCAATTCCAATAATTACAGGCTGTTGTTGTTCCTTGTGATTAAGCCCCTATCCCAGTGGTCGGCAAACTCATTAGTCAACAGAGCTGAAAACCGCGGATCATGAGCCGCAGTTTGTCAACCACTGCTCTAAGCCTGACCCCTGCCCCTCCAATTTGTGATTACATGTCTTCTTTTCCCAAAGTCTGGTTTCTATTCAGCCTGGCCTCATTTCCTCACATAGCTTTGCTAACATGTACTTGACCTGCAGTCTCTGTTTCAACAAAATGTGTGGGAGGAGATGCTGTGCAAACATGCCCCTGTACACATGCCTCAGACTAGTGGGAAAGGGAAACAGAACCTCAGGGTTCTGGCACTTCTGTTGGAGCACACTAGCAGCATAATCTGGCCCCAAATGAACCTACAATTTACAGTTGATACAGTTCTCAAAAGTAGCAAAGGACCTTCTTTTTCCTGTCCATGTGGTGTTTCCAATCAATACAGGGAATTCCGTTCTATAACCCTATAGTTTTGGTGGTAGGGATCCTACACAGGATTAATCAACACTGTAAAATCAAGAAAGTATGTGGCGTTATGTGAATAACACTACCCTGGCAATTTGCACACCAACTTTCTAATATCTACTACCCATTCAGTCTCACTTTTCCTACCTATACAAGAAAGAGGTTGAGTCCTGTTATTTCTAAGGTCCTTTTCAGTTTTGACACGTTATCTACATTTTATAGAATGTTTGGGATGCCTGTAAGACTTGGGTAGAAAGTGCAGCCAATCTGGGCAATGTGGTCTATTTAGGAAAAACTTGAAGAATGGTTTGTTTCTAAAAATATCGTTCTCCTGTTTAATGTTTTAGAAAAGAAAAAAAAGTATAAATTGAATGAGAAATTATAGGATTTTATCACTAGCAGGAAATTTGGACTCTGAAAATTATATAATTAACTACCTTATTTATTCTGAATTGAACCCCATTATGGCCCACCCAAATCTTCCTCCATCTCTATTCATGAGTCCTCTCTCATTTAGAGTAAAAGAAGAATTTGGTGCATGACAGGTTGAGTGGAGAGGTGGAAAGTTACTCTAATAAAAGATTAAGATTCTGTCCTTGGCAGGGGAAGTACTGAGAAACTATTTATTTAAGCATTTATTTGCTCAACAAATATTTCCTGAGCACCTACTGTATTCCAGAGCGTGTTCTCAGTACAAGGAATGCAAAGATAAATGAGACACATTCAGAGCAATCATATGACCTTTCTGTTCTGGGTTACACAACTTATGCCTGGCATAGTAAAAATGCTGGTCTTGGCCAGGATTCTGAACTTAAAGAAGGAGTCATAGAAGTGGTGAAATCAGATTCTTTACTTACTTTTTATATGCCACCAATTGGCACAAAAAGTCTTAAACCCAAAGGGACAAGACAGAATAAAATACATCAGCTGTATAACAAAAATGCACAAAACTCATGTTAATGGTCTTTTCCATCTTCTTGATCTTAAATTACTTATTCTAAAAAAGCCAAATAATATATCTCCAGTTCTTAATTTGTCTGTTTTCCTCCTTTGATGGGATTCCCTACTACCCATCCTGACTCATTTTCCCTAAAAAAGTAAACTATATTTTTTTAAAAAAATGTAATTTTTGAGAATCCAAGATGGCGGTATAGGTAAATACCTACACTGCTGCCTCGCACAATAATTTCAAAACTACAACTAAAAGACAGAACAGACATCATCCAGAACCACAGGAAAGCTGGCTGAGTGGAAGTTCTACAGCTAGAGGAAAGGAGAGGGGCTCACGGAGACCCAGAGGAGCTGCAAAAAGCTGAGGTACGGAGACGCGCACATGGAGAGAGTGGGTGCAGGAATACCTGGCTGGTTTTCTCTGGCAGGAGGGAAACGGAGACTCTCAAAGGCATTGAACCCCTTATCTTATGACACTAAACCCCAGATCCAGCCAAAACAAATACGGGGGGAGTTTGGATTGTGAAAAGGGAGAGGTGCACTGAAATTTAAGGAAATCGCAAAAGATCAGAAGGCTGATGGCGCACACGGCACTGCGCAGAGGACAGATTGCTGATTGTACCACTGGCTTTCGTGAGTGGGCGGGAGACAGACCCTCCCAACTGTGCCACTTCTGACTCCACTAAGCCCCTGTTTGGGGTGAAACCCTGGGGACCTAGACTCTTGTGGTCCTGGAGCAGAGGGGAGTTGGAAAGGCAGCGGTCTAGAGGCACTACGGGCACGCTCACACAAGGACCACTCCAGCAATTACCCAGTCACGTGAGACTCAGGGGCCATGGAGGGCAGGGCCGACTGGAAGGCAAGGCGGTCCCGTAAGCCCTGAGACTCCACCCATCCCAAGCTCAACAGAGGCTTCTTCGGTTTTGCAAGTCTGATATCATAAGGCTGAATCCAACACAGAAGTTCTCCTGGCATAGTGAAAATGCCGAGACAAGGGAAGTTATCACAAACAAAAGAAATGGAGGGAAAAAAAACGACTGAATATAGAGTTCAAAACCACACTTATAAGGTTTTTCAAGAATATGTTAGAAAAGTTGGATAAAGTTAGCGAGAGCCAAGAGGAGATGAAAAGGATCAACTAGAGACACTGACTGAAATAAAAAATATTATACAGAGTCCTAACAGCAGACTAGAGGAAGGCAAGAATCAAGTCAAAAATTTGAAATATAAATAAGCAGAAAACATTCAACTGGAAAAGCAAGAAGAGAAAAGAATCCAAAAATGTGAAGATAATGTAAGGAGCCTCTGGGACAGCTTCAAGTGTACCAACATCAGAATTGTGGGGTGCCAGAAGAAGAGAGAGAGCAAGATACTGAAAACCTATTTAAAAAATAATGACTGAAAATTTCCCACATCTGGTAAAAGAAATAGACTTACAAGTCCAGGAAGCACACAGAACCCCATATAAAAGGAATCCAAAGAGGACCACACCAAGACACATCATAATTAAAATACCAAGAGCAAAAAACAAAGAGAGAATATTAAAAGCAGCAAGAGAAAAACAGTTCATTACCTACAAGTGAGCATCCATACGACTGTCAGCTGATTTCTCAACAGAAACGATGCAGGCCAGATGGGAGTGGCAAGAAATATTCAATGTGATGAATAGCAAGAACCTACAACCAAGAATAATCTATCCAGCAAAGCTATCATTCAGAATTGAAGGCAGATAAAGAGCTTCACAGAGAAGAAAATGCTAAAGGAGTTCATCAACTCCAAACCAGTATTATATGAAAAGGGAATAAGAAAAATGTAAAAGCCAAAAAAATATGAACAACAAATACATATCTATCAACAAGTGAAGTTAAAAATTAAGTGAATTAAAAATTTGATCAACAGAATACACTGGTGAATATAATAGAATCAGGAGCACAGAAAGGGAGTGGACTGATAATTCTCAGGGGGAAAGAGGTGAGGAGTGTACCGGGAGAAACTGGACAAAAATCATACACCTATGGATGAGGTCAATGGGAGGGAGGTAAGGGCAGAGGGAAGGGTGGGAGCTGGTTGGAGGGGTGTCTTGGAGGGGAAAAAAGAGAAACAAATGTAATAATCTGAATAATAAAAATTTAATTTAAAAAATAAAATAAAATAAAATAAAATAAAATAAAAATGTAATTTTTTATTTGGAAATTGATTCTAGGAAATATCAGAAGATATCAGGGAAATAATATGCAGAAGGGAATAAAGAAAAAAGGGCATTAGCAAGCATATCACCACTGTGGACCACTAGAGCTTAGCCCTGACAGCAAACTCTGGCCTCAATGAGGAGCACACACCTCGAAGTCACCTCACTGATGGTGCAAGGGTGTGTATCTCCCAACTCTGATCACCCATCTACCATCAATTCCCTGTACTTTTTATCCTAAAAGCCTGAGCATTTTCCAGGCTTAAGCTAAGAAGAGCTCAGAAAGAATAACTAAAAGGAAAGAGCCAACTTGCCAGAAGGCAGTATTTGAGATGCTGTAACCACAGTCCCTTCTCACCTAAAGAACCCCCTCCACAACATTATTTACTGGTCACTACTGGGGGACAACCAATGGTGTATTTTAATGAGAATGGAGTCTAAGGGCATTGGTAGATGTGAGCATTTAAAACTTTTTCTACTTCCTCCACCCAAAGTGGACCATGGGCTTTCTTTTCTGAGATCAGTGGTCTACAACTTCTCTGGTGTTATCACTCTAGGACTGAATAACACTGAGGCTTAAGGTTAGAATCATGATCAATGAGAACTCATTTCATAGCATTTAATAAACGCCAATAATTCAGATACCCTTCTGAATAATTTGTCAATAAGAACCATGGGTATCTATAAAAAATTAACGCAACAACAAAGAAACAAAAGAAAAAATACAAGATATTGGGGTATTTAAAACAAACAAAGCCTTCCTAATTTGCATCAGTTGGATGATCACTTTTGTCTTTAACCCACCACTGAAGGAAGGATATTAGAAAGATCGGCTCTCTTTGGACTAAACATACAAATGTTCATCTAGAGAATAAGAGGGATAACTGAGGTCTGAGGAAAACTTTAATGCTGTAATTAAAAGATCAGCTGAGCTCTGTTCTTATATATTTATTTTATAGCAGTACGTAGTTCTTGTGGAGCCACCAAATATATCCTGCAAGTTTTACTTTGCTCTGTATGGACATCACAAGAAAACTAGGAACTTCCTAAATTCTATGTCTGGCTTCAGGCAAAAGCTAGCACACAGCTTTTTCTTTCCTGCTCTTAGAGCTTTAGAAGAATGACCATGGCCATAAGCAATGTGAACTGCCAATAGAGAATTCCCTGGTCCACCCAAAAACCTCTTTCTTGGAAGCAGAAACTATTCTGTACAATACTCAGAGGAAGCATCTCCCAATGTGCCGTTTTGTGTTTTTTTTTTTAATTTTTTGCTTGACCCATTAGAGAAGGGACCCAACTGACAGAGGGTATCAAGCAGAGAGTGAGAGAAGGAATATATGCTTATTGCTGCTTTGAGATATCCATCTAAAATATATGGAGGGACTTCCTTAGATCCTTAATCTGTGTAAGTACCATAATTGTATGGAGAGACCAGCTTAACCCCACCATTTTCCAGGCCAGTACACTTGAGTCTGTAGCACCATTTCAATACATTTGAGAGAATGATATAGAGCTGGATAGAATATGAGGTTTCTGAAAGTACAGCAGCTGAGAGAGGAGATGAGGCTTTCATTGTACCTCACCAAAGAGCCCAAATAACCTCTTCCAAGCAACAGGTATCTGTACTAGCTGTGCTAAGATTAGGCCTAGTTCATAGCTTGGTCTTCTAATATGCACAGTGCCACATCCTACATCCCACACTTCTGTTTTCCCCGAAAATTCCATCCTCTTTATAAAACAAAAATAAAATGAAGTAACTTATTTTTTGTTTGGTTCAGGTCAAGATAGTAGTGTTCAAACCTTCCTCACACCCAAGTCTAGACTAGGTTTCCAATTTCTATCTCTATCAAACTCTAGCCTTTATACCCACATATTACTTGGGCCCCTTTGACAGGCTAAAGGCCAAAAGTAAGCCTTTATTTAAAACAGGGAGTTTTGACAGTGTCCTACAGAAGAAATAACTATGAACTAAATTCTGAAGATTTGAATTTGAGAGTTATCTCTGCCACTAACATGTATGAATTTGGCACATTACTTCTCTGATCTTCAATTGTTGATTTGTAAATAGGGGTACCTATTTCTGGCCATCCCACTGCCAAATTTTTCAAACCCAGATGGAGATGAAGGGACATTGTAAACCATAAAACACTTGGCAAACAGAGTTATTGAAGATTGAGGCCAAGTAGGT
Organism: Lasiurus cinereus; assembly: GCA_011751065.1. Classification (NCBI taxonomy): domain Eukaryota; kingdom Metazoa; phylum Chordata; class Mammalia; order Chiroptera; family Vespertilionidae; genus Lasiurus; species Lasiurus cinereus. Next base: position 5,926,003 of record JAAGEH010000013.1, read on the forward strand.
AGGTTGGAAACCCCACTTTCTGGATCTTTTCAGAGTTGGACCATCACAATAAACAACTAACCAAATACCAAGAAGAACTTTCCTCACTTAAATCAGCTGTAATATAAGTTACCAGGGAGGGATTGTGGATATGCACCCTGAGGTATTCCTGGAGATAAATATCTTAGTACCAGGATTTAAAAGGGCATGTGTTTCCAGAATCAGCACTGTGGCCAAGTCACTATTATAAACTTGAACATAATATCAATTAAAAAATAATAGTAGCTACCATTTATCAAGCACTTCTGTTAGGGAAGGCATGAGGTAAGTATACTATTATGTGCATTTATCATTTAATCCTCAGGACACCCTATAAGAGAGATTATTTTTATCCTTGTTATAAATGAGAATACCAAAGTCCAGAGAAGCCTTATACCACATATAAAAGCTGGAATATGAACCTTGGACATTTTAACAAGAAATGTTTTGTCTTAAACATATGTAGTATCATCTCTCCCCTCTGTAGACCAAGATAATCTGAAAGGATTGTTAAGGGCTCCACCAGCTTCAAAACCTGAGGTTCTGTACTTCTGTATTTAGAAACACAGAGGGGATCAATGAATAGTCATTTGCAACAGAGATGAGGTAGAACTGCTCTGTGATTTCCATTTAAACTCATCCCTTGTGGTAGTAATAGCGAAAAGGGAAGAGGAACTCACAGAAATAGATTTAATAGATGTTCACATAGTATTTTTATATCACAGGCACTTTTCTAGGCACTTTACAGACTTTAAATAATTGAATCATCATGACAACCCTCAAAACTGTGGTACAGCAAATGCCCAGTGTCACACAAATAGAAAGTAGCACAGCTAGGATTCAAATCCAAACAGTTTGGCTTTATGATCTGTGTTGTTAACCACTATGGCACAACACATGTCCACTTAGTAGCTACCATATGTCAAGAACTCTGCTAGATGATTTCTATAAGTAATTATTAACAATATTATGCTTCCCACACATTATTCATTTATAGAATATTGATACCTTAAAGTGTTTTCAGAAGATTCAGGCTCTAATGTTAGCTCTCCTTCAGAGTTGCTGTGTTTCCTTGGGCAATTTCCTTTTCTTTATGTGGGTCTCATTATTTGCACCTGCCAAATGAAGAAGGTGGACCATATTAATTCTGCCTTTCTAGCCTTTTTAGCAGGATTACAGAGTTTATGCTCATTTGGTTTAAAACAGAATTAGAATTCTCTTCCTTATGACATCTCTTAGGATCTCATATTTTGGCCAAGGGTACTCTCTGATCAAAGGGGGAAATTAAGACCTGGCCAGTATTCTGAAAATGACTATTTTCCATACTCTTCAATTCACTTAAGCCTAATCACTTCAGAGTAAACCATGCTCACTCTCACTTCAGTAACTTTGTTGCCACCATTCCTTGCAGTTATCTACCCTAATCTCTAAACACTAACACCCAGCTCAAAAACCACTTCCTATAGTAATCCCTTAAGTCCCTCCTGAACACCCTCCTCCCAAACTCAACCATAATTTGACTCTCAATTATGCATTTCCTGGTGTGATCTTCCTGAGGTATAGTATCTTTTTCATTACTACTTCCCCACCACAGAGACTACCACAATGCCTGACTGATGAGGAGCTCATTCAATAAGGATTTATTAAAAACAACTGAAGAAGAACATTCCAAATGAACATGCCAATACCTCCTGACCTGACAGGGATAAACTAAAATAAGCAGCATCTTCCCTTTCCTCCAAATAAGGAGCTCCTCAAGATCCCATTCTTATTTTATCTGGTTCTCTGAGGTGAGAAACAAGACACCCATAACTTTCCCTACTTCAAACATTTGTATGGCTTGGAATAAAGCAGTCAAGTTCCTCTATATATGTAAAAGGCTAATAAGCAAATTGTCCCCTAGGGAGTTTGATCACTCATTATGATATGCGCTGACCACCAGGGGGTGGCGCAGATGAAGGAAATCCCTGGCTGGCAGCCAGCAGCTGGGGAAGAAAGGCCCTGGCCAGCAGACCCAAAAGGCCCTGGTTGCCAGCCAGGCCTAGAGACTCTCCCCATTCATGAACTTTGTGCACTGGACCTCTAGTTCCTATATAAACTTGCTCACTTTCTGCAGGGTAAATTAGTATGATCTGAGTTTGGAGCAAGGTGTGTTCCTAGAAAAATCACCAAGGCACTTGGGGCTGGTTTGGAAGCTTCATTCCAGGTGGCGAGATTTCTGGTGCCTCTGAACTCTGCATTCAGAGTGGTAAAGCTAGGTACAGTTTCTCTACAGTCAATATAGTACCAGATGCAAAGTATTTGGTGAGCAGATGTTTAATTAATTTTAGTAGAGCAAGAAAAGTGGAAACCCTATAGATATTATATGACTGGAACATTCAGTTGATGAAGTCTTGGCATTCTCTGGGAAAAAAAAAACACTAAATTCTTTTTTTAAATAAATCTTTATTGTTCAGTTTATTACAGATGTTCCTCTTTTTCCCCCCATAGCTTCCCTCCACCTGATTCCCACCCCCCCACCCCTTGCCCTTACCCCCTGCCACTGTCCTCATCCATAGGTATAAGATTTTTGTCAAATCTCTTCCCGCATCCCTCACAAACCCTTCCCCCAAGAATTGTCAGCCCATTACCTTTCTATGCCCCTGATTCTATTATATTCACCAGTTTATTCTGTTCACTAGATTTTTTATTCACTTGATTTTTAGATTCACTTATTGATAGGTATGTATTTGTTACCACTTTGTTGTTCATAATTTTTATCTTTATGTCCTTCTTTTTTCTTCTCCTTCTTCTTCTTCTTCTTCTTCTTCTTCTTCTTCTTCTTCTTCTTCTTCTTCTTCTTCTTCTTAAGAATTCCCTTCCACATTTCATATAATCCTGGTTTTGTGGTGATGAACTCCTTTAGCTTTTCCTTGTCTGTGATGCCTTTTATCTGCCCTTCAATTCTGAATGATAGCTTTGCTGGGTAGAGTAATCTTGGTTGTAGGTTCTTGCTATTCATCACTTTGAATATTTGCTGCCAATCCCTTCTGGCCTGCATTGTTTCTGTTGAGAAATCAGCTGACAGTTGTATGGGTACTCCCTTATAGGTAACTAACTGTTTTTCTCTTGCTGCTTTCAAGATACTATACCTCATATTCCTCATATTTTGCTTGGCATTTTAATTAGGATGTGTCTTGGTATGGTCCTCTTCAGATTCCTTTTGTTTGGGGTTATCTGCTTCCTGGACTTGTAATCTAATTCTCTCACCAGGTGGGGGAAGTTTTTTGTCATTATTTCTTTAAATAGGTTTTCAGTATCTTGTTCTCTCTCTTCTTCTGGCACCTCCATAATTCTGATGTTGGTACACTTGTAGTTGTCCCAGAGGCTCCTTACAGTACCTTCACATTTTTAACTCTTTTTTCTTTATGTTTTTCTGATTGGGTGTTTTTTGCTTCCTCATATTTCAAATCTTTGGTTTGATTCTTGAGGTCCTCTAGTCTGCTGTTGGATTTTTGTATATTATTCTTTATTTCAGACAGTGTATGCATAATTTCTGACTGGTCCTTTCCCATTTTTATTTTGCGGGGGGGGGGGGGGGCATT
>JAAGEH010000013.1:5929704-5947764 GCA_011751065.1 Lasiurus cinereus
CCCCCATTCTCAATAAGATCTTTGAAGGTCTCACTAAGTTTCTTGGCAGTTTGTAGGTTTGTAGAAGATTCTTGAGTAACCTTATCAATGTGGTTTTGAACTCTATGTCCAGTAGTTTGCTTTCCTCCATTTCTTTCATTCATGACATGTTTTTTTATCTCTGCTTCCCTGTGTTGATAGAGTGGCTTTGTGTGCTAGTTGTCCTTTATGGCCCAGTAGCTCCGCCTCCCCAACCACCTGAGGTGGACACTCTTGGTGCACCCTTTTGTGGACTGGGTACACAATCTTGTTGTAGTCAAGTTTTGATTGCTGTTGATACACTGGGAGGAATTGACCTCCAGGCCAATTGACTGTGAGGATTAGCTTTGTCTGTAATGGAAGAACTGCTGTGCTGGAGACACCCCTATGGGACAGGACTTGCTTCAGTGGGGCTTTGTTTATCACTTAGTCTGCCTCTTGAATGTCTCATTTATGTATGTGAGTAGTTGAAATCTGGTGTCATCTCACACTGACCTCTAGGTACACTGGTTCCTGGATCTACAAGGAGGTGCAAGTCAGCCACCATCTGAGGCCACCAAGCAGGAGCTACAGAGAGATCTGTAGATTTCTCCTCTTTGCTTGGAGTTTGGAAGTTTTGTAGTTGTCTGACCCAGCTACAATTTGTTAGGGTAAGCTGTGAGATGGAAGGCCATTCATATGCAAAAGCCACTGCACACAGGTTGGTGGGTTTGTAACTTGGACAGGGTGGGGTCTCAGGAATCACTAGGCTAGGGCATGGCATACAGTGATGGCTGTCAGTCAGTCTTCTCTGCTGTGTTCTGTTCCATGCCCTGTGTCCCGCGCCCCACTGCACTAAACAATGATTCCTGTACACACCTCTACGAGAAGGCCACCCTCGCTTTCTGACACGATGACAGTCCAGTTTCTCCATGTATGAGTCTGGGTCCCCAGAATCTTGCCAGAAACTAGAATTCAGAGCACTCAGGAACTTGTAAATCCCACCCAATTGAAAAAAAAATGGCACATGCTAGCCCAATTTGCGCCTCTATGTACCTCTGCCTTTCTGAGCCTCTGCATGTCTTACCAAGTCTCAATGCACTTTTTTCTTTCCTTCTAGTTGTAGAACTTCCACTCAGCCAGCTTTTCTGTGGTTCTGAGGGATAGTTGTTTGATCTTTTAGTTGTAGTTTTGGTGTGGTTGTGAGAGGCAGCACATCCAGGTAGATACTTTATGCCACCATCTTGGTTCTCAACACTAAATGCTTATTCTTCAACATAGTAAATGCTTAATGTATGTTATTTAATTATGCCAGATATTTGGGTTCAGCTGAAGGGTAAAAGAATTAATGAACATACCCTTCCCAAATGGCTTCAGTTCCAAGCACTACATATGTACATATATATTCTCTTTCTCTGTTCTAAATCTCTCTCTCTCTCTCTCTCTCTCTCTCTCTCTCTCTCTCTCTCCTATGCAAGTACAAAGAATTAATTTAATGATTCTACCTCTTCTTGTTAATATGATGAATCAGACTTTGAAGGGTAACCAACTATCCAGCTTTGTCTGAGACTTCCCTGAATATAAGCCTATAAGCCTTTGCTAGGACTGGTTTCAGAGACTTAATTATGAACTTTGAAGAGAATGGAGCTAAAGAAAATAAAGTTTCAACCCTAAAGTTCTTTAGTAGAATCATATTTGAGTTTCTCTTCTCATATGGCATGAATGGACCTCTGCATACCTTTCATCATGATGCCTACTTATCAAGTGATGTGATGTAGTAAAATTTAACTTGTGGGCCATATCAGCTTCAGAACCTCACTTTTTTCTGTAGCTTTGGCGTTATATTTTTTCTAAGACTGTGTTTGAACTCCCATAGGGAATCTAGGTGTGTTTTCACTTATGATGACATCCTTTTTCAATTCCTCCAGTAAGGACATTTTGGTACAGTAGAATAAGGTGGGCTCTAAACTCAGAAAGACAGGTTCAAACTCCAAGTTCTGCCACTTATTATCTGTGCAACCTTAGGCATGTCACATGCCTACACTGAGTTTTTACCCTTCATAAAGTTAGAGTGTGGTATCTACCTCACAAGGATGATTCAAAAAGATCACATTTGTAAATCATATAATATCCTATATAATAAAGAGGTAATATGCAAGTTGACCATCATTCCAACACACAAGATGGCCACTCCCATATGGTCAAAGATGGCTGCCAAAAGATGGTCTACAGGGGAGGGCAGTTGAGGGACCAGGCCTACAGGGGAGGGCAGTTGGGGGCAATCAGGCCTGTAGGAGAGGGGGATTGGGGGCGACCAGGTTGTCAGGGGAGGGCAGTTAGAGGCAATCAGGCTGGCAAGGGAGGGCAGTTAGGGGTGACTGGGCCAGCAGGGGAGGGCAGTTGGAGGTGCCCAAACCGGCAAGGGAGGCCAGTTACGGGTGACCAGGGCAGCAGGGGAGGGCAGTTAGGGGCAATTGGGCCAGCAGGGAAACAGTTAGGCATCAATCAGGCTGGCAGAAGAGTGGTTAGGGGGTGATCAGGCTGGCAGGCAGAAGCAGTTAAGGGAAATCAGCCAGGCAAGTTGTTGGGAGCCAGTAGTCCTGGATTGTGAGAGGGATGACCAACTGCCTACCAGGATTGGACCTAAACATTCCTCAAGGAGTCCCAGATTGGAGAAGGTGCAGGCTGGGGTAAGGGACACCCCCCATGCACAAATTACGTGCACTGGTCCTCTAGTAGATTTTATAACATGGCAGGATATTATGAATAATTTCCTATCCTTCTTTTTCCCCTATCCCCTTATTTCAATTACATTTTAAGGAGGAGTGTAAACAAAAGTTGTCATATTTAAGCTTAAATTTGAAGTTAAAATGAAAAACACTTTGTAAACTGCAAGGAGCTATACACAAAAAAAGTAAGTACCTGGCTATGATTCCCCAACACAACATTTCTTTGCTTTTCCTGCTATCTCTTTAACCATTACTTTTCTAGCCCTTTTATCTTTATTCCTTCCCACTCTCTCCTTATAGACCCCATAATGGTGCTTTTTTCTAACGTTCATGATTTTTTTCCCTCTTCCTTAGAGAATTTATTTTGTCTTCCATATTCAACTGCTAATTCAGCAGTTACAAATCAGAGATGAGGCCTTTTATCAGTGTTAGGAGGAGCCAAAGATCCTGAATACTAATCTTGGGAGAAATTTTAATGTATCCAGTCTTAATTCTCAGTATTACCAAAAGTATAAATTACAAATAACATAATGTGGAAGGAAAGGCCAGTATTTGGAGTTAGAATTCATGAGCTCAATCGTCTCATAACTCTGATGTGAGTTATAACCATAACAATTCAGATGTATATACTGCATTGCAGCTGAAAAATGCTTTCATATATATCTTCTCATTGATCCTCTTAATTGGTTTCTCTACACCAGTCTCTCCATGCTTCAATCCTGCAAGCAAGAGTAAACTCTTTAAAATGCAGGCCTGGATGTAGAAGACAAAATGGCAGTAGAATAGACGGACTTTTCCTGAGCCTTGTACCAGAGCAGATAGAACAAACAACTAAATTGAATAACATCCACCTTGAATTGGTAAAGTAGACACAGTTGGTGAAACAACTCACATCTGGGAAGGTCAAAGGACACCAGGGTCTGGGCTGAAGAGAACTGAGAGACCTCCAAGCCCAGGGTGGTAGGAGGGAAACCACATGGCACAGAGGCTGCATCCCTTGGGACAGGTATAGCATCTGACTGTAGAAAGGTGGTTCGCGGGACTGCTGGTGGCAGGGGATTCTAGATATGGGTCCAAAGTCACGAGAGACTGAGCCAAGAGGGGGGAATCTGGATGGCTGCCCACACAGTACCATGCTGGGTGGAGAGGGGCTCACAGCTCTTTCCCCTCTTTTTTATCTTTGCTTTTGTTTGCTGAACCTAGTTCATAGGACCTTTCAAATAGAGTCACTCACCCATGGCTGAGGTGCAGGTGGAGGTGCGGACTTGTGGAGTCTAGGAAGAGGCTGGAATGAGGAAACGGTCCAGGAGAGGTGGCTGCAAGTCTGGTGCTGAATCATCCCTAATGTGAGGGACCTAGGTAGCCATTTTATCCTGACGATAATTCCCCTTCCTCCAGTCTCCAGGCAACCAACACAGCCACATCCAGACTAAATCCTTAGTGGCACAAAGGATAAAAAAATCTGAATAGTCCCTGAAATTCCACAGGGACTGGCCTAAAGAGAGGTCTTCAGTTCCAGCAACAGGAAACTGAGAAGCCACTGACAGTACAGATGAGTGTGATCTTAAACCAGACAAAGGAACAACACTTCATTTTTCTTTTATTATTATTTTGTTATCTCCTTTTTTCTTATTTCTTTATTTTCCTATTTTTATTTGTTTATTTTCTATTTCTTTTCACATTATTTTTCATAATTCTAATTTATTTTATTTTTATACTATTTTAATCAATTTTTAAAAATTTATTATCATTATTATTTTCTTCTCTTTCTTTTTCTTCTTATCCACTCATCCTCTTTCTACTTCCTCTATACTAAGCTGAGGTCCTCCCCATATTCATCCAATTCTTAACCTTATTTCTGTAGATAATATTCTGCCTCCACTTCTTTACTTGGTATTTGGTGTTTTAATTTATCTGTTCATTCTCCAGTGTTTTCTCCCCATATATATTTTTCCTTTTTTTCTTTTTTCTTCTTTTTGTTTTTTCTCATACCATTCAATATTATTTGTGCTCTCTTTTGTCTCCCCTACTTCTCTTTTCTCTGGTGGTCAATTATATTGGGGTTATTGGTATCATGAGTACAATTGTGTTTTGTTCCCTCTGTCGAGGTCAGTTTTATCCTAATTGGACAATGTGGTAGAGAGCGAGCCACATAACCAGACATCCGGAGAGGAGACTCCATCCACAAATGGGTCAATAACACTCCAGACCCGACTACAGAGGCAGAAAGGAGGCAGTGAGGGAGAGAGCATGGGTGAGTGAAGGAGCAAAAGAAGAGTGTGTGTGTGTGTGTGTGTGTGTGTGTGTGTGTGTGATGCACAATTAGATCCTACAGGACCTTTGGAGGCAGGCTAACGAGGCTCGCCTAACCAGGCACTCTGCTACCATTGCACACAGTCCTGGAGGGGCCAGCTCTTTAACAGAGGCCTTGCCTTTTTGAAGGGGGGAGCTGTGACTGAAATCTCAGCCTTACCTCCACTAGGTTGCCCTCAGATAACAATCAGGACTCTACAGCCTCCCCCTGCCAGGGACCTGCAACCTCAACTGCAGTCCCACAGTCACCAAGACACCAGCTTCTCTGTGCACAGGCTCCTGTGATTTCTGAAGCATGCTCCCCTCTGACTGGCCCAATGTTTTAGCCAATGGCACTGTGACCATGTGAGCTGGAGCCATGTGAGCAGCCCCACAAGCAGCCCATGTCAGGACAAGGAACAGCAGCCTTACGAGGCTTGCCCCCATCCAAGGATCAGCAGCTGTGTGAGTGGCCTGCCCCCCCATCTGAAGAGAAGCAGCTTTGTACACAGCCCACCCCCATCCAAAGAGCAGAAGCTGAACAAGCAGCCCACCTTGGTCCAAAGAGCAGCCTGCCTCCATCTGAGAAGCAGCAGCTGCGCACAATCTGCACCCATCCAAGGAGCAGCAGATGGGTGAGCAGCCCACCCGCGTCTGAGGAGCAGCAGCCTTGTGAACAGACTGCCCCCATCTGAGGAGTGACAGCTGTGCAATAGCTCCCACCCATCTGAGGAGCAGCAGCCCTATATGCACCTCATTCTAGTCTGAGGAGTAGCAGCCTCGTACACAGCCTGCCCCTGTAAGAAACAGCATTCTCACAGGAAAACAGCCACCATCTGAGGAGCAGTATATCTGTGAGTGCACCATACCCATTCATGGAGCAGCAGCTGTGTGAGCAGCCTGCCCCAATCCTAGAAGCAGCTAATCCATGAGCATCCCACCACCATTTGAGGAGCAGCAGCCCTGAAAGCAACTTGCCCCTGTTTGAGAAGCAGCAGCCTCATGAGCAGCCCACCCCCTTCCAAGGAGGAACAGTCACCTGCAGCATGCTCCCATCCAAGGAGCAGCAGCCTCACTAGCAGTCTTCCCCTGTTCAAGGAGCAGCAGTCACATGATCAGCCCACCCCGATCTGAGGAGCAGCAGATACATGAGTGGCCTGTGCCATTTGAGGAGCAGCAGCTGTACAAGCAGCCTGCCTCTGTCCTAGAAGCATCAGTGCCATGACCAACCTGAACCTGTCAGAAAGACAGCAGCCAAATGAGTGGTTCACCTCTGTCAGAGGATCAGCAGCCCTTTGAGGAGTTTGCCCCCATCCAAGGCACAGCAACCACACACATCCTACTACAATTCAAGGAGCAGCAGCTTCATGAGCATCTCACTGCCTTCTGATGAGCATCAGCTGTACGAGGAGACTGCCCCCGCTAGCCAGACAGGTCACCACTGCTGTGAACAGTGCCTGCCAAAGGAGCCACTGCCAACTAAAGAGAAGCTGTTGTCATGACTGCTTAAGGAGTAGCTGCTGTGCTAAGAGCCACTGCCACCCAAGGAGCAGCCCCTGCAGGACTCATTACCTAGATATTTCAGTGATTGCAAAAAATGGGGAGACAAAGAAAGCCCCCAAATTAAAGAAAAGGAGGAATCACCAGAAAAGCAGCTAAGTGAAACAGAGGCATGCCATATGTCAGAAAAAGACTTCAGAATCGGGATCATACAGTTCATAAACCAGATGGATAAAAAAATCAACAACTTATGTAAGAAACAAGAAGAAATAAAAAGAGATATATCTGCAATGAAAAACACCATAGGAAGTTTCAAAAATAGACTAGGAGAATCAAAAGACTGAATTAGCAAATTAGAATACAGGGAAGCAAAACACACTCAAACTGAACTGCAACTAGAGAAAAAAAAAGAAAGGAGGAGATCCAAGGGTGCTTTGGGACAACATGAAATGAAGCAACATATGAATAACTAGAGGTCTGATGCATGAAATTCATGTATGGGTAAGGTCCCTAGGCCTGCCCAGTGATCAGAGCTGATCTGTGGGGCAATCAGCAGGGTGATCACCTGCATTGGTGGCCTGAAGCCTGCAGGCTGGGGAAAGCTCCTGCATTGAGCATCAGCACCCTGGTGATCAGTGCATGTCATAGTTACCTTTCATTCCACAGGTTGTGCAATCATTCAGTCAATTTGCATTTTAGGCTTTTATTATATAGACTAGGAGTACCAGTATGACAGGAAGAGGAACAAGGGTTAAAAAACATATTTGAAGAAATAATGTCATAAAACTTCACTGATGTGGGGAAGAAAAAAAGTCACACAAGCCCAGAAAGTTGAATAGACCCACACCAAGATATGTCATCATTATGATGGCAAACATTCGGGACAGAAGGAGAATCTTAAAGGCTGCAAGAGAGAGACAGAAAGTTACATAAAAGAGACCACTCATTAGATTATCAAATGATTTCTCAACAGAAACACATCAGGCCAGAAAAGAATGGAAGAAAATTTACAAAGTGATACAAAGGAAGGGACTGAATTCAAGAATACTCTATCCAGCAAAGCTATCATTCAAAATTGAAGGGAAAGTAAGAAACTCCACATAAAAAAAAGGCTAAGGGAGTTTATCACTACCATGTCAGCAATGCAAGAAATGCTAAAGAGAATGCTGTAAAAAGAAGAAATAAGAAGGGAAGAAGGAACACATGAACAAAAAATAAATATGGCTACAAACCAGTTCCTAACAATAATAACTTTAAACATAAATGGAGTAAATGCTCCAATCAAAAGTCATAGAGTGGCAAATGGATAAAAAAATAATGACCAATTTACTATACTTTGTCTACAAGGGACCCACCTCAGAAAAAGGGACTCACACAGACTGAAAGTGAAGGGTTGGAAAAATACCTTTCACGCAAATTGAAATAAAAATAAAAAAGCTGTGCTAGCAATACTAAATCTGACAAAATAGACATCAAATTGAAGGCCATAACAAGAGATAAGGAAGGCCACTTCATAATTTTAAAGGAAGTAATTAAACAAGAAGATATAACTCAGGTCAAGATTTATGTTCCCAATGCAGGATCACCCAAATACATAAAAAAAAATCTCATAAAAATTTCAAGGGAGAGATCAACAACAATACAACCATACTAGAGGACCTTATTACCCAACTGACATCACTGGATAAATCCTTTTGACAAAAAATCAGCAAGGAAACAGCAATTCTAAATTACTCACTAGATCATATGGACTTAATTGACATCTTCAGAACATTTCACCCTGAAGCCACAGAATATGCATTCTTCTCCAGTGCACATGGGACATTTTCAAAGATAGATCACATATTTGGATCACAGATAAAGTATCTCCATATTCAAGAAGATTGAATTATATCAAGCATCTTGTCAGACCAAAATGGCATAATATTAGAAATAAAGTACAATACAAACAATAAAAAATTAAACACTTGGAAACTGAATAGCATGATATTAAACTATGATTAGGTTACCAAAGAGATCAAAGAAGAAATTAAAAATATCCTGGAAAGGAAACATTATGACAACAGAACAATCCAAAATTTATGGGTCACAATGAAAGCAGTCCTGAAAAGGAAGTTTATACCTCTACAGGCCTACCTCAAAACAAACAAACAAACAAAAAACAGTACAAAACATCAATTAAACCAAGAGCTGGTTCTTCAAAAGGATAAGCAAGATTGATGAACCTCTAGTCAGGCTCATCTAGTAGCAAAGAGAGAAGACCTAAATAAACAAAACAAGAAATGAAAGAAGTGAAGTACCAAGAGAATCCACAAAAGTAAAAGTGATTGTAAAAAAAAATACTATTAATAACTCTATTCCAACAAACTAGTCAGCCTAGAGAAAATGGAAAAATTCCTAGAAAAATACAACATTCCAAAACTCAATCAGGAAGAATCTAAAAATCTCAATTGGTGGATAACTATTGAAGAAATTGAAGCAGTCATCAAAAAGCTCTCAGCAAACAACCCCAAGGACAGATGGCTTCACATAGGACTTTTACCAAACATTCAAGGAAGAACTAAAACCTATCCTCCTAAGACTATTACAAAAAATTCAAGTGGAAGAGACACTTACAAGCTCATTTTATGAAGCCAACATTACAATAATACCAAAACTAGATAAAGACAACAAAAAATAAGAAGATTATAGGCCAATATCAATCATGAACATAGATCCCAAAATCCTCAGCATAATCCTAGCAAATTGGATCCATCATTACATTAGAAAGGTCATATACCATGACCAAGTAGGATTTATCCTGGGGATGCAAAGATGGTACAATATCCACAATTCAATAAATGGGATACATCACATAAACAAATTGAGAGATAAAAATCACATAGTCATGTCAATTGGTGCAGAAAAAGCACTTGAAAACATCCCAAACCTCTTCTTGATAAAAACCCTCAGCAAAATGGGAATAGAGGGATCATACCTCAACATCATAAAAGCCTTTTATGACAAACCTACAACCAACATCATACTCAGTGGGCAAAAAATAAAATCATTTTCCCTAAGAACAGTAACAAGACAGGGATGCCCACTTTCACCACTCCTGTTCCACATAGTTCTGGAAGTACTAGCCATAGCAATTAGACAAAAAGAAGAAATAAAAGGCATGCAAATTGGAAAAGAAGTAAAACTGTCCTTATTTGCAGATAACATTATACTGTACATAGAAAATCCTAAAGACTCCATCAAAAATTACTAGGCTTAATAAATTAATTTGGCAATGTAGCAGCACACAAAATTAATGCCAAGAAATCTATGGCAGTACTATACACCAACAGTGAACTTACAAAACGAGAGACCAAAAAAAAAAATCCCATTTATCTTGGCACCAAAAAATTTAAGATACCTAGGAATAAACTTAACTGAGCAAGTAAAAGACATGTACTCACAAAACTATAGGACATGAAAAAAAGATATAGAGGAAGACATAAATGGATGGGAGAACATACTGTGTTCATGGACTGGTAGAATCAACATCATTAAAATGTCCATACTAGCCAAAACCGGTTTGGCTCAGTGGATAGAGCATCGGCCTGCGGACTGAAAGGTCCCAGGTTCAATTCTGGTCAAGAGCATGTACCTTTTTTGTGGGCACATCCCCAGTAGGGAGCGTGCAGGAGGCAGCTGATCTATGTCTCTCTCTCATCGATGTTTCTAACTCTCTATCCCTCTCCCTTCCTCTCTGTAAAACATCAATAAAATATATCTAAGAAAAAGAATACTACTTTAAAAAAATAAAATAAAATATCCATACTACCCAAAGCAATCTATAGATTCAATGCACTCCCCATTAAAATACCAACAAAATATTTCACAGACCTAGAATGAATTCTCCAAAAAGTCACCTAGAATAAAATAAATAAATAAATAAAAGACCCCGAATAGCTGCAACAATCTTGAGAAAGAACAAAGTAGGAGGTATCTCAAGCTGTATTGCAAAGGCACTGTTTTCAAAAATGCCTTGTATTGGCAAAGGAACAGACATATAGATCAATGGAATAGAATAGAGAACCCAGAAATTGACCCAAACCCCTATGCTTAATTTATATTTGATAAAGGAAGCAATATCATACAATGGAGTCAAGACTGTTTCTTCTATAAATGGTGTTAGGAAAACTGGAAAGATACATGAAAATAATGAAACTTGACCACCAACTTACACCATAAACAAAAATAAACTGAAAGTGGATTAAGGACTTAAACATAAGATGGAAATAGAGGAATCCACATACAGCAAAATCTCAGATATATGCCGAAGCAATTTATTCACCAATTTATCTCCTAGAGCAATGGAAACCAAAGAGAAAATAAACAAATAGGACTACATTAAAATAAAAAGTTTTTGTACAGCAAAAGAAACCATCAACAAAACAAGAAGAAATCCCACTGCATGGGAGAACATATTTGCCAGTGTTATCACCAATATTGGTTTAATCTCCAACATTTACAAGGAACTCATATAACTTAACAAAAGGAAGATAAACAACCCAATAAAAAAATGAGCAATGGACCTAAATAGATACTTTTTGAAAGAAGTCATCTGGAAGGCCAAGAGACATAGGAAAACATGCTCAAAGTCACTAATCATCTGAGAGATGAAAATCAAAACGACAATGCAGTATCATCTCACACCTGTCAGAATGGCCATTATCAACAAATCAACAAACATCAAATGTTGGCAAGGATTCAGAGAAAAAGGATTTCTTTTGCACTGCTAGTGGGAATGCAGACTGGTGCAGCCACTGTGGAGAACAGTATTGAGTTTCTTCAAAACACTAAAAATGAAACTCCCATTTCACCCAGTGATCCTACTTCTAGGAATATATCCCAAGAATCCAGAAACACCAATCAGAAGGGATATATGCACCCCCTGCTCATAGCTGCACAATTTACAATAGCTAAGATTTGGAAACAGCTTAAGTGCCCATCAGCAGATGAATGAATTAGTACGCTGTGGTAAAAAAGAAGGAATTCCTACCACTTGCAACAGCATAGATGGAACTGGAGAGCATTATGCTAAGTGAAATAAGCCAGTCAGAGAAAGATAAATATCACATGATCTCCAATCATTTATGTAATATAATGAACAACATAAATTGATGAGCAAAAACAGATGTAGAGAGAGAGAAGTATTGATCAGACCATCAAACCTCAGAGGCAATGTAGGCGATGGTGAGGGTAAGGGGGAGAAATCAACCAAAAGACTTGTATGCATGCTTATGAGCCTAACCAATGGACACAGACACCAGGGGCATGAGGGCATGTGTAGGCGGTAGGGAGGCAATAGGGGATAAGGACACATATGTAATACCTTAATCAATAAAGAAAAAAAATTTAAAAATGCAAACCAGATCAGGCCATGTTATTCTATAAATCCTTTAAGGGAACCCTACTACTGGTTAAATAAATTATGGTATATGCATAGAAATACAATACCAGCCAAAACCAGTTTGGCTCAGTGGATAGAGCATCAGCCTGTGGACTGAAGGATCCCGGGTTTGATTCTGGTCAAGGGCATGTATCTTGTTTGCGGGCACATCTCCATTGGGGAGCGTGCAGGAGGTGGCTGATCGATGTCTCTCATCGATGTTTCTGGCTCTCTAACCCTTTTCCCTTCCTCTCTGTAAAAAAATCAATAAAAAATAATTTTAAAAAAGAAATACAATACCATTACCATACAGCCATTCGTATGAAGAAAGCAATTTTATATATACTATTATGGAATAATCTTCAAAACATTGTCAATAAAATAATCTATATAATAAAGAGTTAAAATGTAATTTTTTCCTAAATGTGTCACAGTAACAACCAATTTGCATATTGACAGAGACCAGCAGGAGGCTGTACAGGCAGCAGGGGGAGTTGCATGAGGCTCCCTTCCCTGCTCCTGGCAACGGAGTCCTCTTTTTCTCCAGGGTACACGTGCCTGACAAAGACATTTGTGACACTGCGCCCTGTCCGAGGGACACCACCAACCCCCACCCGAAGTGGGGGGGGGGGGTCCAAGGATGACATCCCATGGCAGAGGCATGGTTGGCAGACGCCAACTGGGGGATGCACACCTTGGTGGTGACTCCAGGGAAGGGTCACACATGCAAATTGAGAGAATGTGGACCCAACATGAAGAAAGGGCCCCAGTGTGATGACAGACAGTGGACATTGAGGTAATGCACCGGACCTTGACAGGACACTGAGTAAACATCTTGGAGATCCCACCACCACAGACATACAGGGCGGCCCCACGACTTCTGGAAGGCTGGTCAATCCTCCCAAGTGCACAATTTTGAAGTCTCCTGACTCTGCCACTGTGAAAACCACAGACAACTCTCACACCATGGGGAAGCCACCCTGGCTTTCTCCAGCAGCCCATCCATTCATTTACCAGGTCCAACTCAAAGTGGGGCTCACATCCTGGGTGGAACACCCTCTGAGGACAAACCGGCCCCGACCGTGCCTGTGCAAGCATGCCCATCACCTGCGAATTACGAACAGGAGCAGACAGAGAATTGCTTGAAGCGTGGGAGGGGGCACACCAGGGGGCAGGAAAAGCCTCCACATCTCAATGTCTTTGGCACTCAATGGGAGAAAAGCCTCGCATGCACATGAATGCACTCATGTGTGCATGTAATGCAGTGGTCCCTATGATGGACTCTAGCCTTGGCCTGACAGGACTCTTCCCTGACTTGGAGCAGGGAGGCATGGTAGGCAAGACACAGCTGCATTGTTGCTTGGCCCCTCAAAGCCAGTGCAAGAGGGGCCCAGGTGTCCAAACAGAGGTGGCTATGGGTTACAGAGAGGAAAGAAGTCAGTACTAAGACAGGAAGAAAAGCATAGAATTTTTACTTAGCCTGTGAAAAGAGTAAAAGATTGAGGGATGAGGGAGTAGGATCAGGAAGGAGGAAGGGAAGAACTTTATAAAGGACTCAGTTGACAGCAGAATTAAAGAAGGAAAGAGGATGTATGAGTAAACTGTAGGAGCTATAATGAAAATCAAGTATAGTGGTGTACTGGGGACAGATTTTACAAGTAGGAGTCAGAAAAGAAAAAAAATAATGATAGTGAATAATTAGGCAGGTAGATAGATATTAAAACATTGGAAGTAAGTAGAGAAGAATGTATGGGAAAAATAGGATGAAGAGAGAACGAGGGAGGGAAGAAAAGTTTTAAAGGGGAGCTGGTAGAGCTTAAAAGGAGAATGGGAAAAAGAAAGAAATGGGATAGGGAGCAAAGCAGGTCCAAGGGAGGAAAAAAATTAAGGTGGGAAGGAAGAAAAAGGAGAGGGAGGGCAAGGGTAAAGATAAAGAAAAAAAGGAAAGTGGGCAGGGAGGGATGGTAGGAGAAAGATGGGAAGAAGGATGATGGAACAGAAGTAGGAAATAAGGAGGAAAGAAAAGTTTATAAATGATGAGTTAGTAGGAAAAAGTGTGACATAAAGGAGAGAGAAAAATTGTGTGAGAGGGAGAAGCCAATAAGAAAGTCAAATACTGCCGAGACCAGTTTGGCTCAGTGGATAGAGCGTCAGCCTGCGGACTGAAAGGTCCCAGGTTCGATTCAGGTCAGGGGCATGTACCTTGCTAGCAGGCACATCTCCAGTGTGGGGTGTGCAGGAGGCAGCTGATGGATGTCTCTCTCTCTCATCGATGTTTCTGACTTTCTATCCCTCTCTCTTCCTCTCTGTAAAAAATCAATAATATATATATATTTTAAAAAGTCAAATACAATTGTGTTTGAAGGGAATAAAAATTAAAAAAAAAAGTTAACAGGGGTGACCAGGCCAGCAGGGGAGGGCAGGAGTGACCTATATCTGGCCAGCAGGTAGAGTGGTTAAGGCAGGCAGGCAGGTGAGCGGTTAGGAGCCAGAGGTTCCGGATTGCAAGAGGGATGTCCCGGACTGGAGAGGGTGAAGGTTGGGCTGAGGGACCCCCAATCCCCATGCACTAATTTCCTGCATCGAGCCTCTAGTATAATAATAATAATGTACCTAGTAGAGCATAGAGTATGCAGCAATTTATATTTTAAACAAGAAATGATATTAAATAATCTTCCTAATAAAAGAGTAACATGCTAATTAACTATACCTTTGAGATGCTCACCAGCCAATCAGGAGTGGGTATGCAAATTAACCCACAAAGATGGTGGGTTAATTTGCATATGCAGGCACAGAGTGCCCTGGGCCTCTGGGCAGTGTGGGAAGGCAGAAAGGCAGCTGTGGGCTGGAGTGGAAAGGCTGCTCCAGCCAGAGTGAAGGCAGTGTGGGAAGCCAGAGGAAGGAAGGCCCATTTTTGCACGAATCTTCATGAATTTGGTCTCGAGTTATTGTATAAGTATGGGAAAGAAATTGGCAGACTTGGGCATCAAGAATTTGACATAGATTTTCTTTTTGCCATTTTCATGTATTAGTATATGCACATTATAATATAGAAATTATAAGAAAAAATTAAAAAATGCCAATGTATTCTCACCATGTTTATAATTAAGATCTAAACTCCTACATCTATCTTTTAAAAAATCTTTTGTAGCTGATTTTCAATATTTTCTTTTGTGTATCCTATATTTTGGGCAAATTAGATTTTGTCACTAGTCCTCTTATATACCTGACAAATTCTAGGTTCTACACCTCCTTTGGGTGTCTGAAAACAAAAATCATATCTGTTTGAGTACTCTCATAAAATATTTATGTCTCTACACCTAGAATCTGGGCTCCAGCATGTTCCTCAGTTGCTAACTCCCTATGGAGAGCTCCAGTTGATTATTTTTAAAAATATATATGTTTATAAATATGTTTCCATTTTTTTTAGAGAGTGAAACATCGATTGGCTGCCTCCTGCACACCCCCTACTGGGTATCAAATCTGCAACCAGGGCATGGGCCTTAACCGGGAATCAAGAACTAAAGCAGGGAACTCTCAGTTCAACCAACAGAGCCAAATTGGCTAGGGCTCCAGTTGGTTCTTCATTCTTCTTAAAATATAACCCCCCTTATACTTCTACTTATGCAGTTTAGTACCACACTAGGTTTTTAATTTTTGCATCTGTACCACATTTGAATTGGGCTAACACTTAAACAAATCCCTCACCCCAAGTCTTTTTTCCATATGCACCACTTTTCATTAAGAACTCCTTTATTTTGCATGGATGATTTTAAGGTGCTATGTAACATCTTTGTTTTTTGTTTGTTTTTGATTTTTTTTTGTTAGAATTATCCCTTGCTCCAAACAGTTGAGATCTTTGTGACAAACCTAGTTCTGTTATCCAAAATGACTGGTAATCTTCTCAGATTTGTGGTATTCATATAATTCACTGTCCATTATTATGTCTTCTTTAGTTATAGAAATAAAATTCAAGTTAATGGGGAAAATTAATAAGATTTTACAATATGATGTTTCAGGGTTACCTTTGCTGAATCCATCTAGCAAAGGTCAAGTGAAAATTTAAATGCAAATTTGGAAAAACTCATCGAAGTGTGCTAGAATTAAATCTTATTCATTTAGGTTAGGACAACTTAATTTTCCTTTCCCTTCAAATATGCATCTCCCTATTTCATTCCTTTTATTACCAAAACCATGTTATTTGTTTCCAGTTAGTTAGAATTTAACTCTTAGAAATCTTAAATATTAAGTGACAAGTAACTATTTACTATTTCTCAGATTAGCAATATATTCACATTTTAAGAGATATACTTCACATAAAATACAAGACATATTCATTAATAGATTCAAATCTATCTTCTAGATTTTCTGTGATAAAAATCCAAAAGTAGACAAACTCAGATTAATAACCCAGCATCCTGTTATTTCAAAATACTTAGATATTTAATAATTTACACTATTTAATCTGGCAAACTCAAAAGTTTTAAGTTACCAAAGACTTTGGAAAACTATGTTTAGGCATATAATTATCACTGAAAAGCTTTATCGTAAATCCTTCATTATAGTTACATCCATTTATTATTCTTAACAACTTTGAGATTTTAAAGTCTATTATTATTACCCAAGGCATTTTCTTTTCAATTTTTGTAACAGGGATAACTCATCCACCTTCAGTGGCTTTAATGTGAAAGTACTATTTTATTTTTCTTTATAAAAATGGGAGTCTCCTCCCCTATTATTCCTGTAGCCTGGAGGGCACTTCTGATTATCTGGTCCTTCTAAGAGAAATATTTTTTCTCTCTGAGTAGACTGCAACAACATGAAATCTTGCATATAAGAAAAAAATCTTTTATAAAAAAAGAAAAGAAACAAATAAGCATACAAAAACCCCTATAGTAAATAAATGAATACTCTAAAAACAATGGACTGGGACATTAGCCTTAGAATCTTATCTCACATTAACCCAGCACAGCAAATGACCTTTGGTTCTAAGTAATACAAAGCCCACATAGCAGAGACAGAGGATTCCCTATGTTAATAAAATGGTGAAGAGCAAACTACTAGTAAGATCCCTGTAGACGGTGTCTGGGAAGGCACCTGGGCATTTCTTTAATTATTGTCAGCTGAGTTGGAGGTGACAGGCAGAGCCACGCCTTGGATACACACTCACTAAAGAGGCAGATGTGTTATCAGTACTGACTTTTAACTTTGCCCAGGTGTTGGGGAGCAGGCTTTGATAAGTAAATCCAGTCTAGCACCAGGAATGAGGGAATGAATAGGACCTGGGCCCACCCAAGCTCCTTTGATCCTCAGTTTTCAGTGAAACCCCCTTGTATTTTGGAATATAAATAAACTGCTGCATCAGCTCTGGGTCCCTGTCCCTCCATCAGAGAGGGCGATGGTCCCACTCGGCCCCAGCTTTTTCCTTCCTTTTTGTGTCTTGTCTCTTTCTTCCTTTTATTTCTCAATCCCCAGCTCCTCTACTTAGGAATTAGACCCTCTGTCTTTCTGAGCGGGATGCAGAAAGAGAGAAACACCTACAGCTCCCAAAAGATAGAAAGCAAGCAAAGAACATCAATAACTAAAGTTACATTACAGACAGATAAGAACTTTCACTAGCTAAGCGTTCCTAGCAGCTGATGCCTTGAAGTTCCTGCAATCCCTGCCACAAGCAGCTGAGTCCCCCAGAGTGGGATGTGCCCCATCCTTAAACAAATTAAACCAAACAACAAAGAGACACAAAACAACACTCAACAGAGACAGTTATATAGAAATTTAGATGCCCAGTGCACAAATTCGTGCATGGGTGGGGTCTGGCAGGCCCAACCTGATTGGGGCCTATAGGTGCTAAGCTGGGAGCGGGGGGGGGGGAACACAGGAGGTTGGCCAGCCGGCCCCTCCCCAATCAGGGTATTGGAGGCTGATTGGGGATGGGGCCAGCCCAGGGAAGGTGCTGCAGATGGTTGGCCAGACGGTCCCACTCCCAATCAAGGTGGGGGAACTGATTGGAACCAGAGTATCAAAGAAACTAGTTGGTCCTGTCTTTCTAGTTGTTCTAGTGTTCCAGTCATATATAGATAGATAGATAGATAGATAGATAGATAGATAGATAGATAGATA
>JAAGEH010000013.1:5947774-5973019 GCA_011751065.1 Lasiurus cinereus
ATAGATAGATAGATAGATAGATAGATAGATAGATAGATAGATAGATAGATAGATAAATAAATACAGGCACACACAACCTAAAAACAAGAGCTTGTCTGTCTAGCTACAAACTCCACAGAATTCCTTGCATAAAAAATACCCACCACAGCAGAGCAATGTCTCTCATCAGAGAGTGGATAAGACTAGGCCAAGGACCGCTGGAGGTCTCTTGCCATCTGGAGCTGATTAGGTTCACCTAGACAAGTGGAAGTACAATGCCTCCTGTGCCATACATAGCACATGCTTCCTTACATTGAAACCCAGCCAGGAAGCAGCCATTGCTTCTCATGCAATACAAATATGCTTGATTCCTCCTACAAAAACACTTGACTCAACTTATGTCTTAGCTGAGATGTTGGGGATTGTTGAGGTTGTGTCTGGGACTCAAAACAGGAAAATTCCTGGCAACAGTGCAAATAAGAGTCCAGGCCTCAGCCTTGAGAATCCCCAGTCAAGTCAGTAAGCAGAATCACCCCAGAGGAGTCCTTCACTTACATTCCTTTGTGGTTGCCATAATATGTAACTGGACAAATAATGAGTCTGTGCTGCCTATTACTACATGAGCCAAATAAGAAGAGACAGGGTTCAGCCGAAACTGGTTTGGGTCAGTGGATAGACCATCGACCTGCGGACTGAAAGGTCCCAGGTTCGATTCCGGTCAAGGGCATGTACATTGGTTGCAGGCACATCCCCAGTAGGAGGCATGCAGGATGCGGCTGGTCGATGTCTCTCTCTCATCGATGTTTCTAACTTTCTATCCCTCTCCCTTCGTCTCTGTGAAAAATCAATAAAATATATTTAAAATATAAATAATAAAAAAGAAGAGACAGGGTTCAATAATTATCAGTGTTTATTCCAATAGTATTGGCAGTGTAGGAGAGCAGAAGGTCACCCAAAATATCTTCTCTGCATCTCACCATATGCCAGCTCCTTATATTGGGTAAAAGGACAAAATATTACATGGGAAAGAGCCAAAGGGTATGCCAAATGGGTGGTTAACAGGTAAACAAAGGGCTGTGGATCTTCAAAGGGCTTAATGATATGCAAAAGAGCTGTATTTACAGGTGAGCTCCCAGGTACCAAGTGCAGCTGCCAGCCAGGTTAGGGTGTACCTTCTTTAATCAGAACAAAAGAATCATGGTTAACAGAACATGATTAATATTTCTTACAAATCTAGCTGTTTCCCCAACATTCTACTTCTGTCCCTATCACTTTCTTCTATGATATCCCTCTCAACTTCTTATAGTGTTTATTTTTATTTAATGTCCAAGTAAATAGAAACTGAAATACTTAAATTTTAGCCTGAAATTTACCATTTGTCTTTAGATTATGCAATACCAATATAAAATGCAAATATCAGAGCGTTAACTTATGTGGAGAAGGAAAAAAGTTTCCTCTACCCTTGTAGTTTCTTCTGGCTGGACTAATTACATCAACATGAGGCAGATTAACAATAGAAAATAATCAAATTTCATTAAATAGTTACATGTGTGAATGCCCATATACATGAAAAATTCAGAAATCACACATATATGAGAGGTTCATAAACAGAAAGGAAAACAGAGGTATATTTGGGATCCTGAGCTAGAGGATGAATAAGATGCCTTGGAGCTTCATAGGAGAGGAAGGTCATTTAAAGATGATAAAAAGCAGATGCTCAGTAATTAGAACTTTGCCTTGACCTACATATATATAATAAAACATTTTTTCTGGTAATAACTCTTACTATGGACAAGGCACAAAATTTAGATTCTTCTAGGTAGTTAAGGGGGGCACACATTTCTATGTACCTAGTACAATGTGAAGGCTAGGTTAATTTTGTTTCCCCTATTTTATTGATGTATGATTGACAAGTTAAAATTTGTATATATTTAAGGTGTACAGAATATATATATATATATATATATATATATATATATATATATATAGTGAAAAAAATCTCAATTAAGGTAAAATATATAATTAAAAGGTTGTACCCTTTAAAAAACATCTCTCCATTTTCTCACCCAGTTCCTGCTAACCACCATTCCAACTCTGCCATTATGAGTTGACTTTTTGATTTCATATATGTGAGTTCATGCAAAACTTGTCTTCTTGGAATTGTGTGTACACAACTATTCCTGGTCAGAGATGATAATAGTTGCAGATGTACTTGAAATCATTCATTACATTTAGATACTGAATGTTTTGATAATTTTTTAAATACAAATAGATTCTGTCATGAATTTCTCGATGTCAGGGCATTAGTTTTTACTTATATGACATTTTATCCATTTACTAGACAGATCCACTCCTTTATCCCAGCTTTGTTGAGATAATGGATGTTTAACATTATATAGATTTAAAGTGTACAATCTGAAGATTTTATATATGTATATATTGATAAACTAGGGGCTCAGTGCATGAAATTCGTTCACTGGGGAGGGGGTCGCTCAGTCTAGCCTGCCCCTTCTCACAGACTGGAAGCCCTCAGGGTATGTCCTACTGAAGGCTTAGGCTGCAGTCTGGACTCCCTCTGTGGAAGATGACTGAGCTGATCAGGGGAAGGCACCAGCCCCATCACCCTGCTGCAGCCACTGCCAGTCACCACAGTCACCGAGGTATTTTCATCAACACAGACTCCAGTATATTCACCATAAAAAATGACAACTTTCTTTAAGAATTTTCAAGATGTGTCTTTCAGAGGATATGACATTTCTTTCTCTCTCTCTTTTTTTTATCCTCACTTGAGAATATGTTTCCATTTTTTTTCCCTTTCCTCCAATCACTGGCTTGGCCCTTGCCCCTCTGATTGCTGGCTAAGGACTCTGAGGCTTTAGACTTGGACAGGGGGATCCCGCTGCCCCATCCAATCACCAACTTGGCCCCTACCCAAGCCTAAAACCTTGGCCTTGGCCTGAGGCTTTATGCTTGCTGAGGCTTTAGGCTTGGGCAGGGGGCCCCCACCCCTCTGATGGCCAACTCAGAGTGACCTGGATGCTGAGGATGTTCTCAGGACCCAGGTATGTATGCAAGTTAACCACCATCTTAGTTTGTTTAATTTGCATACTCAGGTTGGCTGTGGGTGTAGCAGAAGTATGGTCAATTTACATGTTTGTCTATTATTAGTAAGATAATTACCACAGTAAGGTTAGTCAATATACTCATCATGTCACAGTTACTTTTGTGTTTTTGTGTTGAGAAATTTAAGATCTACTATCTTAGTAACTGTCAAGTACATGATATTATTAATTACTAGAGGCCCAGTGCATGAAAATTTGTGCACAGAGGAAGGGGGTACCTTAGCCCGGCCTGCCTCTCCTCACAGTCTGGGAGCCCTCACGGGATGTCCTACTGATGGCTTAGGCCCACGTGGGGAGCAGGCCTAAGCTGAAGTCTAGCCTCTCTCTGTGGGAGGTGACTGGCCAATCAGGTGTATAGATACTTTCTGAAAGCAGCACAGACTCCTTTATTTATTTCCTCTGTGGTTTGAGAACAGGGAACTAAAAGGTGGAGACAGAACTGTGGCCCAGCCTGGGGCTTTTGTAGGCAGTGGAAAGAGGGAGAGGGTTGGCAAAAATCTAGAAACATTTCCTTCGATTGCCCTCCCTTCCTGTGAACCCCTCCCTTCATTTTTTTCTTCTTGTGGTAAATGCTTGGGCCTTGGATTGACTGGAGACCAGCGATGGTGGGGTTCAACCCCCTCACTTCTCAGGTGAGCATACAGCCACCTCACATTCCAAGCGGGGCTGTTTTCAAGTGACTAAAGGGCTGGAAATTCCCAGTGCCTGGCCTCTCCCTTGTGGTTTCCTCCTTGGTTTGGTTGTAAAGTTCACTGAGTCACCGAAGCAGCTCTGCACTTGGAGTCAGAGACTCCCTAGATTACATGCATTTTCATCAAGGAAACTTTATTTTACATGTTTGCATCACTGAGAAAGAACCTATCTCAAACAATACCCTTATGGGAAGTCCCATATGTTATGTTTACATAAATACTCTTCAAATATCATTAGTGTTAAAAAATACTGAAAACTCCTCCTGCACACCAATCTAACCTGGAAAGTAAATGATATGTACAGACATTTTCTCTCCAAAATGTAACTTGCTTCTGGATTAGATGTGTTTGACTTCTTTTTCGATCATATGACTAGGCAAATCCAATTTATGGTCTATAAACACTACAAGGTGATAAGAAACCATCTGTGTGGACAGGACTTTTGGATCTTTTGGTTAAGAAGTATCTTAAATGCTAAGAAGGCTGACTCTGGCTCCCCTATCTGATTTGGCTGCCCACTATCAAACTTCACACCTTGCCTCAACAAAAGCTTACTGTCTTGGGAGTGTGTTAATTTTTCTATTTCACTTTGACATTTACTGACTTTATCCAGAACACCTTCTTCCCAATAAGTCTCTGGTGCAACATAACCCAATCCTTGCTCCAGCAACTCCTTGTCCCTCCCTCAGTTTCTGTGTCCCAAGTGCTAGCAATTAGCCATCATAAAACATAGCTACTTTTTAAGCACAGATGCATGCATCATCAAGGCTACAAGGGGCCCATGAGGAATTTGGAGTTTCAGCTCACTGATCAATAACTTTATTCCAGATGATGTCAAGTATTAGCTTCAATGCAGGTGGAACTCTTTTAAAAACTTCCTGCCAAAACAACCTAGAGAAACTGTAGTACAGAGATGGTCTTTGAGAACATTTGGTGTGTTCCAGATGGACGTCTTATTTATATACTAAATGTTATTGAGTCAAAGTCTAACTTATTTAGTGAGGAAGCCATTCATTTGGTGAATCCTAATGGGGGAAAAGCAGTAGATTACTAGCACCCTGGACTCTGCATATACTGTGTCAGTTAAAAGGTCAGGGCTGGGTCAGAGAAGAGTAAAGAGGGAAGCATGGAGTGGAATGGGTGGAAGTGGGCTGCAATCTGCTGCTTTTGAAATTCAGCGGTTTGGCAGCAAGCAGCGGGATTTTATTTCCTTTTTATGTATCCAGAATAAGGATATGGCAGATCAAATTATTTTTTTTCCATTTTACTGACTTTATGGGGGTGACATTTGTTAATAAAATTATATAGATTTCAGGCATATAATTCTATAATATAACATCCAAATAATGTATTGTGTGTTCACCACCCAAGTCAAGTCTTCTGTCACTATTTGTCCCTCTTTTTCCCTCTCCTTCTGACCCCACATCCTCTAGTTATCACCATACTTTTGTCTGTGGCTCTGAGTTGTTTCCCTTAATCCCTTCACCTATTTTACTAAGTTCTGCATATTCTTAAATTTTTGAGGAACCTCCAAACTGTTTTCCATAGTGGCTGTACCAATTTCCATTTATTCTCACCAGCACTGAATGAAGGTTCCTTTTGCTACATACTTGTTATTATTTATTGAGTAGGGGTACAGTGCATGATGAATTCGTGCACCATGAAAGGAACTGTGGGCCTTGAGGCTGCAGTCAGCACAGGGTCAGATCTCGTTGGCCCATCCTCCAGACCCCACCTGGCCCCTCCTGCCATGGCCCCCAGTCCTCTGTCTATAGCTCTGCTCTCACCGCTGCTGCTCCCATATGCTGAAGGCACTAGCCTTGCTCACACCTGCTGACTGCACAAACTGACTGGGGCTGGTGCCAACTACTGCCCCAATCGCCCCTCAGGAGCAGGGGGAGGTGGAGAAGCCCTCAGGGGCAATAAAGGGCCTGCAGCCACCACTCAAATCTGCTGATGGAGTCGAGAAATCGAGATTGGTGCCAGGCACTAGCAGTGGGTGCAAGTGGTGCCTCCAGTGGGTGTGAATGGGGCCCATGCCAGCAGCAGGTGCAAGCATGGGCTGGGACCACAGCATGTGGGAGCAAATAATTTTCAGAATTTTCAGAGGCTCACCCAGATGACAGCAACTGGCACCAGCCTTGGTCTAGCACTCCCACTCACCTACTCCACCATCCCTCCATGGCCAACAACCACCATGTTCCTCACATGCCCCCGGGTGGTGAGCACACATCATAGTGATGAGTTGTTCGATTGTTTCAGTTGTTCTGCCATTTGATCTATTTGCATATTAGCCTTTTATTATACAGTATAGGGTAATAGCCATTATAACAGGTATGAGGTGGTAACTCATTGCACTTTTTATTTCAATTTCCCTAATAGCTATTTGTTGTGTCTAAGCCCCTCTGCTAGGGATAGGAATTTTTTAAAAGCAAGGAACTTGAAGAAGATAGGAGCAGCCAGAGGTAGATTGGGTCATGCTTTATTGCAGACCAAGCAGCCATTGCAAATACAGCAGCCCTTGCAAACACAGCAGCCAGCCAAGCAGCAGCTGGACAAAGTAGTCCACCAGCAGCTTGTCAGCAGCACATTATTTTTATTGTCTAAAATTTTACATATGTCTCCTTTTCCACCAAATGACCCCCCTCCCAGGCATTCAAGGCCTTGAGGGAAAACCCCATCTCTCTAGATTCTGTGTCCATTGGTTATGCTAATATGCATGCATATAAGTCCTTTGATTCATCTATAACTTGCCCCAATCCCCTGTCATTTTTTCTGGATCTATTTTTGTTCAAAAGTTTATGTTGATCATTATATAAAATATATGAGTGAGATCAAGTGATATTTACCTTTTTCCATCTGGCTTATTTCACTTGTCATAATGTTCTCCAATTCCACCCATGCTGTTGCAAATGGTAAAAAAGTTTCCTTCTTTTTTATAGATGTGTAGTATTGCATTGCATAAATATGCCACATATTTTTAATCCATTCATCTACTGATGGGCACTTAGTTTGTTTCTAAATTTTAGCTATTGTAAATTTTGCTGCTTTGATCATAAGGGTGCACATATCCTTTCTCATTGGTATTTCTGGTCTCTTGGAATATAGTATTAGTAATGGGATTATGGGATGAGATAGGAATTCAATTTTTAACTTTTTGAGGAAACTCCACACTGTCTTTCACAGTGGCTGCATAAGTCTGAATTCCCACCAGCGTGCATGAGGGTTCCTTTTTCTCCACATCCTCGCCAGCACTTGTCTTTTATTGATTTATTGATGATAGCCATTCTGACAGGTGTGAGATGGTATCTCCTTGTTTTGATTTGCATCTCTTTGATGATTAGTGACTTTCAACATGTTTTCATATATCTCTTGGCCTTCTGTATGTCCTCTTTTGAAGTGTCTGTTTAGGTCCTGTGCCCCTTTTTTTATTGGGTTTTTATCTCCTTTTGTTAAGTTTTATAAGTTCTCTGGAAATTTTGGAGACTAAACCCTTATCTGAAATAGCACTGGCACATATGTTCTCCCATGCAGTGGGATTTCTTATTGTTTTGTTGGTGGTTTCCTTTGCTGTGCAAAAGCTTTTTATTTTGATGTAGTCCCATTTGGTTATTTTCTCCTTCATTTCCATTGCAATAGTGGCTTTGTCAGTAAATATATTGCTATGATATATGTCTGCTATTTTGCTGCCTATGGAGTCTTGTAGAATTTGTATAGTTTCCAATATTACATTTAAGTCCTTTAGCCATTTTGAGTTTGTTTTTCTGTATGGTGTAAGTTGGTTATCTAGTTTCATTTTTTTTATGTATCTGACTAAATTTCCAAGCAGCATTTATTGAAGAGACTGTCTTGACTCCTTTGTATACTCTTCCCTCCTTTGTCAAATATTGAGAATAATAGCTTGGGTTGATTTCTGAGTTCTCTATTCTATTCCATTTGTCTATATATACGCTCTTGGGTCTGTTCCAGGCTTTTTTTTTTTTTTTGGTCTGGATTGCTGTGGCTATTCAAGGTCTTTTTAAATTTCATATAATTTTGGGGGAAATTGTTCTAGATATTTTAAATATGCCCTTGATATTTTAATGGAGATTACATTTAATCTGTATATTGTTTTGGGTAGTATGGACATTTTAATGATGTTGATTCTAATAGTCCATGAACATTGTATGTTCTTCCATTTGTTTATATCTTCCTCTAACTCATTTGCCAATGTCCTGTAGTTTTCCAAGTACAGGTCTTTTACCTCCTTAGTTAAGTTTATTTCTAAGTCTCTTAATTTTTTTGATGCAATGGTAAATGGGATTTTTTTTTATTTTGCTTTCTGAGTTGATTGTTGGTATAAGAAAAGGCTATAGATTTCTGGGTGTTAATTCTAGGTGCTACATTGCTGAAATCATTTATTAGGTCTAATATTTTTAATGGAGTCTTTGGGTTTTTTTTATGTACACTGAGTAGCCAGATTATTATGAACTCTGAATAATAATCTGGCCACTCAGTGTGTGTGTGTGTGTGTGTGTGTGTGTGTGTGTGTGTGTGTGTAAATAAATTAGAGGCCTGGTGCATGAATTTGTGCATGGTTAGGGTCCAGCCAGCCTTGCCAGGGGGAGGAGACATTGGTGGTTGGCTGGCATGCCTACTAGTTGAACTCCTGTTCGAGGGAACAATTTGCATATTAGCCTTTAATTATATAAGATATACACTGAGTGGCCAGATTATTACACGTTCAGAGATCATAATAATCTGACCACTCAGTGTATAGTATCATATTATCTGAGAATAATGACAGCTTTGCTTCTTCTTTTCTAAGTTGGATGCCTTTTATTTATTTTTCTTGTCTGATAGTTATGGCTAGCACTTCCAGTTCTATATCAAACAGGAGTGGTGAAAGTGGACATCCCTGTCTTGTTCCTGTTCTTAGGGGAAATCATTTTAGTTTTTTCCCATTGAATATGATGTTAGCTGTAGGCTTGTCATATAAGTATTTTATTATGTTGAGGTATGATCCCTCTATTCCCAATTTGCTGAGAGTTTTTATCAAGAAAGGGTGTTGGATTCTTATCAAAAGCTTATTCTGCATTGATTAATATCATTATGTGATTTTTGTTTCTCAATTTATGTGATGTTATCAAACTTATTGACTTGCAGATATTGTACCATATTTGCATTCCTGGAATAAATCCCACTTGGTCATGGTGTATAATCTTTGTAATGTAATACTGAGTCCGATTTGCTAAAATTTTGTTAAGGATTTTAGTATCTATGTTCGTCAACAATATTGGCCTATAGTCCTCTTTTTTAGTGGGTCTTTATCTGGTTTGAAAATTATGGTAATGCTGTCTTCATAGAATAGCTTGGAAGTGTGCCTTCATCTTGAATATTTTAGAATAGTCTGAGGAGGATAGGTTTTAGTTCTTTGAATGCTTGGTAGAACTCCCCAATAAAGCCATATGGACTAGGGCTTTTGTTTTCTGGAAGATTTTTGATCACTGCTTCAATTATTATTATTATTTGTAGTTATTGGCCTACTAAGATTTTTAAAATTCTTTCTGATTGATTTTTTGGAGCTTTTATAGTTCTAAGAATTTCTCTATTTTATCTAGGATGTCCATTTTGTTGGAATAGAGTTATTCGTAGTATTTTTTTATACTCCTTGTATTTCTGTGGAATTGGTTACTACTTCATCTCTTACATTTCTGATTTTGTTTATTTGGGTCCTCTCTCTTTGCTTCTTTTTTAAAAAAATATTTTTTATTGATTTTTATAGAGAGAAAAAGAGATAGATAGATAGAGAGAGAGAGAGAGAGAGAGAGAGAGAGAGAGCTAGAAACATCGATGAGGGAGAAACATCAATCAGCTGCCTCTTGCACACCCCCTACTTGGGATGTTCCCACAACCAAGGTATGTGCCCTTGACCAGAATCAAACCTAGGACCCTTCAGTACACAGGTTGATGCTCTATCCACTGAGCCAAACCTGTTTTAGCTCTCTTTGCTTCTTGATGAGCCTTGCCAGAGGTTCATCAACCTGGTTTATCCTTTCAAAGAACCAACTCTTGGTTTTGTTGATGTTTTGTATTGTTTTTTTTTTCTTATTTTGTTTTTTTTTATGTCATTTATTTCTTCTGAGATCTTTATTTTTCCTCCCTTCTGCTTATTCTGTGCTTGGCTTATTGCTCCTTTCTAACTCTTTGAGATGTAAAATTAGATAATTCTTTTTTCTTGATTTTGTGAGGTAGGCCTGTAGAGCTATGAACTTCCCTATCAAGACTGCTTTCACAATGCCCATAGATTTAGGGTTGTCATGTTTTCATTTTCTTTTATTTCCCAGATACAGTGGTACCTCGAGATACGAGAGCCCTAACATATGAGATTTTTGAGATACAAGCCATCGAACGAGTGATTTTTGTTTTGAAATATGAGCAACATTTGAGATAGGAGTAATTGCACGGATCGGCCGGCTGCACATGACCCACCAGTTTACCGCGACTGGAGCATCTCATAGTTTCCCACACCTCAAGGTTACGGAACAAATTAAACTCGTATCTCGAGGTACCACTGTATTTTTAATTTCTTCTTTGATCTCTTGGGTAAGTCATTGTTTAATAGCATGCTATTTATTCACCAGGTGATTTTTTTCTCATTCTTTTTATTGTAGTTTATTTCTAATTTTAGTCCATTGCAGTCTAAGAAGATGCTTAATATGATTTCTATCTTCTTGAATTTGAAGAGACTTTGCCTGTGCCCCAATATGTGTTCCATTTTTAAATTGTCCCATATACACTTGAGAACAACTTATATTCCGTGGCGTTGGGGCGTAATGTTCTGAAGATGTTAATTAATTCCATCTGCTTTAGTGAGTCATTTAGGATTGATGGTTCTTTGCATATTTTTTGTTTAGAGTATTTGTTCCATGGTGTTAGTTGGGTATTAAAGTCCCCTACTATAACTGTATTGCTGGCAATCTCTCCTTTGATATCTCCAGCAGTTTTTATGTATTTGGGTGCTCCTGCATTGGGTGCATATATGTTTACCAGAGTTATATCTTCCTGTTGAATTGCTCCCTTTACTAATACGAAGTGGCCTTCCTATCTCTTGTTATAGCCTTCACATTGAGGTCTCATTTGTCAGATATAAGTATTGCTACACCAGCTTTTTATTTATTTTTTCATTGCCATGCTCCTGAAAAACTGTTTTTCATCCCTTCACCATCCGTCTGTGTGAGTCCTTTGTTCTGAGGTGAGTCTCCTATAGACAGCAGATATAAGAGTCATGTTTCTTATCCACTCAGCTACCCTATGTCCTTTCATTGGGACATTTAATCCATTTACATTTAAAATTATTATTGATAGGTACTTGTTTGTCAACATTTTTATTGTTTGTTGTTTCTATCCTTCTTAATTTTTACTTTTTACAGCAGACTCTTTAGCATTTCTTACATTGTTTGTTTGGTGGTAATAAACTACCTTAATCTTTTTTGTCTCTAACGCTCCTCATTTCACCCTCAACTTTGATTGATAGCCTTTCTGGGTACAGTATTCTTGGATTCAGACCCTTGCTTTCCGTAACTTTGTATATTTCATTCCATGCCCTTCTGGTCTTTTGTGTTTCTGTTGAGAAATCAGTCAAATGTCTGAATGAAAATCCCTTGTAGGTAACTTTCTTTCACTCTCTGGCAGCCTTTACAATTCTTACTTTATCATTGGTGTTTGCCAATTTAATTATAATGTGTTTTGGTGTAGATCTTTTTGGATTACTCTTGTTTGGAACTCTGTTAGCTTCTTGGACTTGTGTGAGTTTTTGCTTCTTCTCAATATCAGGGAACTTTTCTGTCATTATTTCTTCAAACAGGTTTTCTATGTCTTGCTTAGTTTTCTCTCCTTCTGGGACTCCTATTATGAAGATATTGTTTCATTTTTTTTTATGCCAAAGTTCCCTTACGCTCTCCTGTTTCTTAAGGTTTATTCCAAGTTGTTGCTTTGGGTATTTTTTCCTACATTGTTTTTTAGTTCACTGATGCAGTCCTCCACTTCTTCTCTTCTACTACTGATGCTTTCTATTGTTTTCTTTATTGCAGCTATACCATTCTTCATTACTTCTTGTGTCTTCTTCATTTCTTCTTGGTTCTTACACATGTTGTTGAATTTGTCTTCTATCTTTTTCAGTGTCCTTATGACTATTGCTCTGAATTCTTTCTCTAATTGCTTACCTCAATTTCGGTTACTTCCTTTTCTGGTGATTCCTCCTTTTCTTTCATATTGGGACTGTTTCTTTTTCTCCCCATTTTTGCTTCGCTCATGATGTCTGGTTATGAAGCTCACTCTCTACTGTGTTGACTTAAAGGCAAAAAATAAAACATGACAATACACAAAACAGAGGGCACCAAACACGAATATATTCACCATACTAATAACCTCAAATAAAGGAGTCCACCAGATAAAAGAGAATTATGGGACTAAAAGAGTGCAAATATTATATTGAGAAAAGGAAATAATATAAGAAAGAAAAGAAAGAGAAGAATAAATAAGGGGAAAATATATGTATATGGGGAGAGAACTTAAAAAAAAACCTAATCCCCCCCTAAAAAATGCCAACAATAAGCACCCAGTAAAAAAGAAAGGAGGCTGAATCTGAAGGGGTAAAGCTTATTTCCAGAAGGTAAGATTAAGGAATTGAATGAATAGGAAAATGGTCACTATTCAGTATAGAAGAGGTAGTAAGAGAATAAGTGTATAAGAAGAAAAATAAAAAACAAGATAGTAAAGTTATAATAAATAAAAAATGAAAATTGAAAAAAATATATTGATAAAAGGAAAAGTATATATATAATTATATATAATTATGTATCCTATCTAATAAAAGAGTAATATGCAAATTGAAGGTCACACCAAGACACAACATGGCTACCCCCATGTGGTCCAAGATGGTTGCCCCCATGTGGACACAAGATGTCCACCACAAGATGCCCAGTAGGGGAGGGCAGTTGTGGGAAGTTAGGGGTGACCAGGCCAGCAAGGGAGGGCCATTGGGGGGAGGTTCAAGCCTGCAGGGGAGGACAGTTGAGGAGGACCTAGGCCTACAGGAGTGGGCAGTTGGGGGGGACTAGGCCAATAGGAGAGGGCATTTGGGAGCCAGTAGTCCTGGATTGTGAGAGGTATGTTCAACCACCCATTTAAGCCCAATCCTAGTGGCATTGGGCTTAAATGGGCAGTCGAACATCCCTCAAGGGATCCCAGATTTGAGAAGGTTCAGGCTGGGCTGAGAGACACCCCCCATGCACAAATTTTGTGCACTGGGCCTCTAGTATAAATATATATATATATTTTTCCTGTTATTTATCTATGTATTCATCTATTTTTGTAAAAGGAGAATAGAGAGCAAATAGGCCTAAGTTGGTGAATGAAACTAATTAAGCTATGAGTAGAAGAGACCAAGCAAGGCAAGAAAAAACAGAAGCATAAAAAAAATAAAAAACAACAGAAAAGAAAACAAACTAACAAACAATCAAAGAAATAATAACAAGAAATAGAAAAAAAGAAAAGAAATTTTGCTAGTGAAAATATTGAAGAAGAGAAAAGAAAGGAGTGCATTGACTTGGGGCAGGTGCAAGGAAATTAGATATATGAGTAAGATCAATTTTATCAGGGAGTAAAATAAAGGATAGAGAAAACCCAAAGCAGAAAGAGGGGAAGATAAACAGGATGAAAAAACGGGAATGTAAAGAAATTACAAACACCAACCAGAAAGGATTTATGCACCCCTATGTTCATAGCAGCACAATTTACAATAGCTACAAATTGTAAACAGCCTAGATTCCCGTCAACAGATGAGTGGATCAGAAAACTGTGGTACATCTACACAATGGAATTCTATGCTGCCATTAAAATGAAGGAACTCTTACCATTTGCAGCAACCTGGATGGAACTGGAGAGCCTTATGCTTAGTGAAATAAGCCAGTCAATGAAGGAGAAGTACCACATGATCTCACTCATTTGTGGATAATAAAAAACATTGTAAACCGATGTACAAAAGGATAAATACAGAGGCACTAAATTATCAAACAGACTGTGAAATTATAGCAGGAAGATTAAGGAGAGGTGGAGTAGATAAGAGATCATTCAAAGGACTTGTATCTATGTATATAAGAATAACCAATGAACATAGACACTGGGGGGTTGGGCTATGCCTGGGAGGGAGGGGGTGCAATGGGGAGATATGTATACATGTAACACACACAAAAAGAGAAGCAAGTGTTGGCATAAAGGAAAAATTAAGATAAAGTAAAATGATGATTAAAAAATAGAATGTAGAATATTAATCAAATATAAAATAAAATAAAACTTAAAAAGGCAAAATTATTGTAATAATAGTAAAGATATAATAATAAGGTAAAATAAAGTGAGAAAAATTTATTTTCTTAAGTAAAAGATAAACATAAAAATGTGAAGTAGTTAAATTCGTTCACTTCAGTGGAGCTTCAATGACCCATGGAGGCTGGTTTAAGATCATTCTCTACTGTTCTGCCTGCCATGTCTGTTTCTTGTCAGGTAGTCAGCACAGGATTGAAGTTTCCATTGGTCAACTGCTCCTCTGTGTCATAAGGAACAACCTTTGTTTCAAGCAGGCAGGATCATTCTGCTCACTTTGTTTTTCTGCCTGCCTTCAGTTGTATTTAAACAAACATCTATATCTGACAAAGCCCATGAGTGATGGTTTTTCTGTATTAGTTTCCAGGACCAAATGGCCCCTCCACCCATTCCCCCAGGGCTCCCTGGGGGTGTTTAGACTCTTCCTTTCCTTGCCACACTCAAGACTGGATTGGATGAATGGACTGTCCCAGAGCTGGTTTCCTGCTTGTTTCTCTCTATTCTGCTCCCAAGTTTCCACATAAACCACCTTTCCCTGCAGTCTCAGTGAGTGATTTTAATTGAAAGATCCTATGCCCTGTGTTTAGCAAGTAAAAACAAAGAAATTATAAAGACGAAGCAACCACACCACCTCATGTCTTTCTTCCCTCAGCACTGTGCAGTTGGTATAAAACTGCAGATTATCTTTCTGGGCACAGTTTCCCGTGGCTGTGGGCTTAGATCTAGAGTTTCCTGCTGCCAATAGCCCTGTTGATCCCTTTCCATATTTCAGGGCTAAACTGACCCCAAGGGCCAAGGATATGGTGCAGCACATTCTCCCTCTGAGATTCTACTCCTGGTTGCCCATGTTTCTCCGTCAATCCCTGATCCCAGATCCCATCTCTTTCCAGGTGATCTTGAACCTTCTGATAATGGATTGTGCCACCCACTGTGTTTAATTTGTCAATTCTGGGTGGATGTTATTCGATTCATCTGTTTCTTCTATCTGCCCTGTGAGAAGGCATAAGACTGGTTTGTGTTTTTGGCCACCACTTTGTCTCCCCCAAAACCAACTTTTTAGGTGCCCATGGCTGGGGATGCTGGAGTCACGGTGTTCATGGGTTCACAGCTGGTCCCTGGATGTTGTGGCTGTTACGGTCCTGGGAGGTATCTGAGGTCTCTCCTGGTGAAGTTAAGTCTGGGCTTCTGATCACAACTGCTCCCCTCTTCAAGATGGCATGGTCTTTGTGACAGCTGGCTGCTCCAGGAGATATTTCAGTGGTAGTAGAGGATGCCTGGCCAGGAGAGCCTGGTCCACTAATCCCCAACAGTCCTGTGGAATATAACTGTCCCTCACTCACAAATATACACTCTCCCCATACATTCATACTCTCTCCTTTTGCTCTTTCACTCACACACTATCTTATTGACAGCCATCCCAATGGCCACCATCTTTGCTCCCCAGCAGCACATTTTTATACTAAATAGACAAAAGAGGCTTCATGCCAATTAGTGACATCTGTGTTACGTTAGCATAAGTGGATTCCATAAAATTAAGGTGGACTTGTGCAGTGTGTACAGTAAAACTGCTGTATAATTGCCTTTGTACATCTGTATGGCACATGGACCTTTAATATCAGAATACTCTGGTCAGGGTACCCACACTATTGAAGTTGAGCATCTTTTCATATATATGCTGGCTATTTACGTCTTCTTGGGAAAAATATCTCTTCAGGTCCTCTGCCAACCTTTTAATTAGGTTGTTTGTTTGGTGTTGAGTTATGTGAGTTCTTTATATATTTTGGTTATTAACCTCTTGTCAGAGATGTTTGTAAATATTTTCTCTATTTGGTCGGTTGCCTTTTTGTTTTGTTGGCAGTTTCTTTTGCTATGCAAAAGCTTTTTAGTTTGATGTACTCTCAATCAATTATTTTCGCCTTATTTCCCTTTCTTTTGGGGTTAAATTCATAAAATCCTCTCAAAGACCAAGATCTGTAAATCTAGTACCTATGTTTCCTTCAATGTAATTTATTGTTCCAGGTCCTATATTTAGGTCTTTGATCCATTTTGAGTTATTTTTTGTATATGTATACAAAGAGTTGTATAATTTCTTTCCTTTGCATGTGGCTTTCCAATTGTCCTAGCATCATTATTGAAGAGGCTTACTTTAATCCATTGTATATTTTTTGTTGCTTTATTGAAATTTTTTTGCTCATATACATGTGGGTTTGTATTTGGGCTCTCAATTCTGTTGCATTGGTCTGTGTCTCTGTTTTTCTGTCAATACCATGCTGTTTTCCTTACTGTCACTTTGTAGTATAATTTGATGTCAGGGAGCATGAGACCTCATGCTTCATTCTTTTTAAAAAACATTATTGAATTTGTTGGGGTGATTGATAAATAAAATTATATACATTTCAAATGTAGAATTCTTTAGTACATCATCTATACACTGAATGGCCAGATTATTATGATCTCTGAACACAAAATAATCTGGCCACTCAGTACACACACACACACACACACACACACACACACACACACACACAAACACTAGCGGCCCAGTGCACGAAATTTGTGCACGGGTGTATATGTCCTTCAACCCAGCCTGCACCCTCTCCAGGGGCCTAAACGGGCAGTCAGACATCCCTCTCACAATCCAGGACAGCTGGCTCCCAACTGCTCACCTGCCTGCTTGCCTGATTGCCCCTAACCACTTCTGCCTGCCAAACAGATAAACTCGTAACCACTCACTCCCCTGACAGCTTAATTGATGCCTAACTGCCCCCTCCCAGCTTGCTCCCTGCCAGCCTGTTTGCCCCTAACTGCCCTCCCCTCTGTGCCTGGTAATCCCTAACTGCCCTTCCCTGCAGGCCTGATCCCTCCCAACTGTCATCCCCTGCTGGCCATCTTGTGGAGGCCATCTTCTGTCCACAAGGTGGCAGCCATCTTTGACCACATGAGGGCAGTGATCTTGTGTGTTGGAGTGATGGTCAATTTGCATATTACCCTTTTATTAGATAGGATACATATATATATGTGTGTATTCTACCTAATAAGAGTAATATGCAAATTTTCTGTACCTCTGCCCACCAGCCACACCCACCAGCCAATCAGAGCAAGTATGCAAATTAACCCAACCAAGATGGCTACTGGCCACAGAGAAGAAGGAGGGAGGCTTTGATTGCCCCTGGTGATGGAGGAAGCCAAGCTTTCCACACACCCTGGCCATCCAGGCCTCCACTTAAGGCAACAAAGTTTCAATGGCTGCTGTGCAGAGCCAGCAGAAGGCTTGGCTCTGCTCCAAGCTACAAAGTTTCAATTATAGAAGATAAATAAATCCCAGATCAGAGGGCCTCTGCTTGGGTCGCCCGAGGGCATGGCCAGCCTGCAAACCATCACAGGCCCCTCACCCAGGTCACTTCATGCCCAAAGGGAACACCCACCCTAATTCAGGGCAAACCAGTTGACCTCCACCCATGCACCAAACCTCTATCCTATCTAATAAAAGAGTAATATGCAGATTGAACATCACTCCAACACACAAGATGACTGCCTCCATGTGGTCAAAAGATCCTGTCCCCATGTGGACACAAGATGGCCACCAAAAAAATGGTCAGCATGGAGGGTAGTTGGCAGGGACCAGGCTTGCAAGGGAGGACAGTTAAGGGTGATCAAGCCTGCAGGGGAGGAGAGTTAGTGGTGACCAGGCTGACAGAGGAGGGCAGTTAGAGGCAAACAGGCTGGCAAAGGAGCAGTTAGGCATCGATCAGGCTGGCAGAGGAGTGGTTAGGGGGTGATAAGGCTGGCAGGCAGAAGTGGTTAGAGGCAATCAGGAAGGCTAGCATTTGGGAGCCAGTTGTCCTGGATTGTGAGAGGGATGTCCAACTACCCGTTTAGGCCTGATCCAAGTAGGATCGGACATCCCTCAAGGGGTTCCAGATTGGAGATGGATCAGGTTGGGCTGAAGGACACCCCCCATGCACGAATTTCATGCACTGGTCTTCATGCACGAATTTCATGCACGAATTTCATGCACTAGTGTATATATATATATATATATATATATATATATATATATATATATTAGCGATCCAGTGCATGAATTCATGCTTGGATGGGGTCTGGCCAGCCTGGCTAGGGAGTGGGGACATGGGTGGTTGGCTGGCCTGCCTGCTGGTCGAACACCTGGTGGAGGGGACAATTTGCATATTAGCCTTTTATTATATAGGATATATATAATAATCTGGCCACTCAGTGTATATTGTAGTGTGTGTTCACCAGCCCAAGTCAAATCTTCTTCAATCACCATTTATCCCCACTTTACCCTCTATTATCTCTCCCTACTCCCCTTTCCCTCTTGTAATCACCACATTATTGTCTGTGTCTATGAAATTTGTGGGGTTTTTTTGTTGCTGTATTTAATTCCTTCACCCTTTTAACCCAGCATACCAAAAGCCATGCCCAGCTTACAGTTGTCAGTCTGTTCACTGCATCTGAGTTTGCTTTTTAGTTTATATTCTTCATTAGATACTACTTATAAGTGAAATCACATGGTACTTACTTTTCTCCAGCTACTTATTTCACTTAGCATAATAATATCCAGATCCATCCAGCTGTCACAAAATGTAAGATTTCCTTTCTTGTGGCTGGTTAATATTCCACTGTGTATACCACACTATTTTATCCACCCTGAATTTGACTATATATTTACTTTCCTCAACAAATTTTATACTGTCATGTGTTTTTATGACAGTAAATGTTGAGTTAAGTTTGAAGAACTCTTTTTAGCATTTTGAGTAAGGCAGGTGTAATGGTGTTGAAGTCTCTCAACTTTGATTGGTCTGGGAAAGTTTTTATTTCTTCTTCATTTTTAAAAATATATTTTTATTGACTTTTAGTGGAAGTGGAAGAGGAAGAGAGAAGAGAGAGATAGAAACATTGATGAGAGAGACACATCAACGTTGATTGGCTACCTTCTGCATGCACCCCCCTTTTGCCAGGGATTGAGCCTACAAACTGGGTTTGTGCCCTGACCTGGAATTTAACTGGCGACCTCATGGTGCAAGGGTCAATGCTCAATCCACTAAGCCACATTGGCTGGACATAATTTCTTCATTTTTTTAAAAGTCAGTTTTTCCAGTTAAAATATTCTTAGTTTGTGTTTTTATTTTAGCATTTGAATACATCCAACTCAATCCTGACCTACCAATTTTTACTGATAAATGTACAGATAACATTATGGTATTTATCTTTTATGTCACAAGTCTCCGTTTTCTTGATAATTTAAAAATTCTCTTTTCCTTTGATTTTTGACAATTCCATTATAATGTGCTTGATAGAAGTCATCTTTGGGTTAAACCTGTTTAAGTATCATTGAACTTCATTTCATATAACTAGATAACCATATGGTTCCTCAGATTTGGGAAGTGTTCAGGCATTATTTGTTTAAATAAACGTTACACTTCTTCTCTCTGTCTCTTTTCCTTTTGGGAGTCCCATAATGCTTGTATTAGTTATTTTGATGGTGTCTCATAAATGCCATAGGCTTTCTTCATTCATTTTACTTTTTTTTATTTTCTTATTGGCAAATTTCAAATCAATTTTGCTAGAGTTTACAGATTCTTTATTTTGCTTGATCAAATCTGCTGTTGATGCTGTACATTGCATTATTAATTTTTTTCATTATATTCGATCAGTCCAAAATTTCTATCTTCTTTCTGATGATGTCCATTTGCTGTATTTATCATATGGCTCATGTATTGTTTTCCTGATTTCATTGAAATGTCTAAATTTGTTCTGTTCTAGTTCTCTGTGGTTTCTTAAAACTATTTTTAATTCAGTGCCAGGCAGTTTGTAGATCTCTGTTTGGAGAGGGGTAGATCAGTTACTGGATATTTATTATGTTTCTTTGGTAGAGTCTTGTTTTCTTTCTTTTTTATATATAATTCTTTATTTTTGAAAGTATTAAATATGTCACTCTTTTTCCCCCAAGGACTACCTGCAGCCTGCGCCTACCTCCCAAACAAGGCCTTTAGCACCCTATTGTCTGTGTCCAAGGATTATGTATATATGCATACAAGGTATTTGGATGATTACCTCCTATCCACCCACACCCCTCAACTTTCCATGAGATTCCACACTCTGTTCCATGCTTCCATTCTCTGGATCCACTCCTTTCATCAGTTAATTGTGTTACTTAGATTCCACATATGAGTACAATCATGTGATACTTGTATTTATATGACTTATTTCACTTAGCATAATACTTTACAGATCCCTCCATGTTGTCTCAAAGGGTAAGAAAATCTTTTTTAGACTACTACATAATATTTCATTGTATAAATGTACCACAGTTATTTTATTCACTCATCTACTAATGGACACTTGGACTCTTTCCATATTTTAGCTATTATAAATTGTGCTGTTATGAACATAAGGATGCATTCATTTTTATATTAATGGTTTGGGATTC
Organism: Lasiurus cinereus; assembly: GCA_011751065.1. Classification (NCBI taxonomy): domain Eukaryota; kingdom Metazoa; phylum Chordata; class Mammalia; order Chiroptera; family Vespertilionidae; genus Lasiurus; species Lasiurus cinereus. The sequence continues at coordinate 5,968,384 of JAAGEH010000013.1, forward strand.
ATAGGAAATAACCTGAGAAGTGGGAACACTGGGTCAAATGGCATTTCCATATTTAATTTTTTGAAAAAACTCCATACTGTTTTCCACAAAGGTTGCACCACTCTGCATTCCCATCAGCAGTGTACTGGGGATTGCTTTTCTCCACTTCCTTGGAGTACTTGTAATTTCTTGATGGTAGCCATTCTGACAGGTGTGAGGTGATATCTCATTGTCATTTGAATTTCCATATCTTTGATGATCACTGACTAAGCATTTTTTCATTTGTCTCTTGGCCATCTGTATGTCCTCTTTGGAGAACTGTCTATTTAGGTCTTTGCCCATTTTTTAAATTGCATTGTTTGTCTTCCATTTGTTAATCGGTATGAGTTCCTTATATATTTTGGATATTAACACTATAGAATGTATCATTGTTAAGTATGTTCTCCCAAAAGAGTGGGCTCTCTTTTAGTTTTGTTGGTGGTTTCATTTGCTGTGTACAGCTTAATTTTATTTTTTTAAATTTTTCCCATTTTTTATTAATGTACTACATGTGTACAAATCTTCCCATTGCCCCCCCACCCCATTGTCATACATGCCCTTAAATCCCGCCCCCCATATCTTAGTCCATTGTTAATGGTTATATGCATGCATACAACTCTTTAGGTTGATTTCTTATCTACCCCACATCTCCCTAACCTTACTGCTGTAATTTGACAGTCTGTTTGATGCTTTATCTTTCTGTATCTATCTTTTTGTTCATCAGTTTATAATGTTCTTTCTTATCCATAGATGAGTGAGATTATACAGTATTTTTCTTTCCTTGACTGGGTTATTTCACTTAACATAATTATCTCCAGTTACATCCAGGTTGGTTCAAATGGTAAGAATGCATTCTTTTTTATGGCTGCATAGTATTCCATTGAATAGATGTACCATAGTTTTCTGATCCAGTCATCTGCTGATGGGCACCTAGACTGTTTCCAAATTGTAGCTACTGTAAATTGTGCTGCTATGAACATAGGGGTGCATATATACTCTCTGATTGGTGTTTCTAGTTTCTTAGGATATATTCCTAGGAGTGGGATTACTGGATTTAACAGGAGTTCCATTTTTAGTTTTTTGAGGAAACTCCATACTGTTCTCCACACTGGCTGCACCAGTCTGCCATCTCACCAGCAATGCAAGAGGGTTCCTTTTTCTCTTCATCCTCCCCAACACTTGTCATTTATTGATTTGTTGATGATTGCCATTCTGACAGGTGTGAGATGGTATCACATTGTCATTTTGATTTGCATCTCTCGAATAATTAGTGACTTTGAGCATGTTTGCATGTATCTCTTGTCTTTCCTTTTGTCTATTTGTGCCTGTATATGTTGTAGATTAAAATTTTATCACTGACAACTTTTGCAAATATGTTCTTTCATACAGTGGGCTTTCTGGTTGTATTGTTGATGGTTTCTTTTACAGTGCAAAAGATTTTTATTTTGATGTAGTCCCATTTGTTTATTTTCCCTTTAGCTCCAATTGCCCTAGGAACAGTATCACTGAAGAAGTTTCTTTGGCATATGTCTGTGATTTTGCTGCCTGTGGATTCCTCTTGTAGTATTATGCTTTCCCATCTTACATTTAAGACCTTTATCCATTTTCAGTTTATTTTAGAGTATGGTGTAAGTTGGTGGTCTATTTTCATTTATTTGCATGTATCTGGCAATTTTCTCAACACCATTTATTGAAGAAACTGGCTTGACTCCGTTGTATGTTCATGCCTTTTTTGTCAAATATTAATTGGGCATAGTGGTTTGGGTCAATATCTGGGTTCTCTATTCTATTCCATTGGTCTATATGTCTGTTCTTGTGCCAGAACCAGGCTGTTTTGAGAACAGTGGCTTTGTAATACAGCTTGAAATCTAGAATTGAGATCCCACCTACTTTATTATTCTTTCTCAGGATTGTCGTGGCTATTTGGGGTCCTTTTTTATTCCACATGAATTTTTGGAGAGTTCTTTCTGTGTCTGTGAAATATGATGTTAGTATTTTTATGGGGAGTGCATTAAATCTATAGATTTCTTTGGGGAATATAGACATTTTAATGATATTGATTCTCACAATCCATGAACATGGTATGTTCTTCCATCTGTTTAAGACTTGCTCTATCTCTTTTTTCAGTGTCCTGTAGTTTTCCACATATAAGTGTTTTACCTCCTCAGTTAAGTTTATTCCTACGTATCTTGATTTTTATAGTGTGATGGTAAATGTGATTGCTTTTTTAGTCTCTCTTTCTAGAAGTTCACTATTGGTATATAGAAATGCCATAGATTTTCTGGTGTTAATTTTGTATCCTGCTACATTGCCAAATTCATTTATTAGTCTATTAGTTTTTTGATAGAGTCTTTTGTTTTTTTTATGTACAATATCATGTCTACACAGATGAACAGCTTTACTTCTTCTTTTCCAATTTGGATGCCTTTTATTTCTTCTTTGTGTAAAGTTGTAATGGCTAATACTTCCAGTACTATGTCAAACAGGAGTGGTGAGGGTGGGCATTCCTGTCTTGTTTCTGTTCGTAGGGGAAATGTATTCGTTTTTGCCCATTGAATATGATGTTATATGTGGGTTTATCATATATATATTTTATTATGTTCAGGTATGATCCTTCTATTCCCACATTATTGAGAGTTTTTATCAAGAAAGGGTGTTGGATTTTATCAAATGCTTTTTCTGCATCAATTTATATGACTGTGTTATTTTTATCTCTCAATTTATTCATGTGATGTATCACCTTTATTGATTTGCGGATATTGTACCATCCTTGCATTCCTGGGAAAAATCCTACTGTGCCATGGTGTATGATCTTTCTGATGTATTACTGGATCCAATTTGCTAGAATTTTGTTGAGGATTTTTTCATCTATGTTCATGAGGGATATTGACCTCTAATTCTTTTTCTTTGTGTTGTCTTTATCTGGTTTTGGTATTAGGTTGATGCTGGCTTCATAGAAGGAGCTTGGATTTATTTCTTCTTCTTGAATTTTTTGGAATAGTCGGTGGATAATAGATTTTAATTCTTCCTTGAATGTTTGGTAAAACTCCCGTAGAAAGCCATCTGACTCTGGGTTTTTGTTTGCTGGAAGCTTTTTGGTGACTCTTTCAATTTCTTCCATAGTTATTGACCTATTGATATGTGTAAATTCTTCTTGATTGAGTTTTCTAAGGTTATAGTTTTCTAGGAATATGTCCATTTCCTCCAGGTTGTCCAGTTTGTTGAAATAGAGTTGTTCATTGAATTTTGTAGCAATGCTTTTTATTTTGGTGGGTTTTATTGTTATTTCACCTCTTTCATTTCTGATTTTGTTTATTTGGATCATTTCGATTTGCTTCTCAGTGAGCCTGGCTAGAGGTTTATAAATCTTGTTTATCCTTTCAAAGAACCAGCTCTTGCTTTTGTTGATCTTATGTATTGTTTATTTGGCCTCTATGGCATTTATCTCCATTCTGATCTTTATTATTTTCTTCCTTTCTCTTACACTAGACTCTTCTTGTTGCTTTCTTTCTAACTCTTTTAGATGTAGGGTTAGGTAATTCATTACCATTGTTTCTTGTTTTATGCACTAGGCTTGTAGAACTATGAACTTCCCTCTCAAGACTGCATTTGCTGTGTCCCATAGATTTTGGATTGTTGTGTTTTCATTGTCATTTGTTGCCATGATGTTTTTTATTTCTTCTTTGATCTCTCTGGTAATCCAGTCATTGTGTAGTAGCATGCTGTTTAGTCTCCATATGTTTAATTTCTTTTGATTTTTTCATTGTAGTTGATTTTCAGTTTCATGCCACTGTGATCACAGAAAGTGCTTGATATGATTTCTGTCTTCTTTAATGTTAAGAACCTTTGCTTATACCCAACATGTGATCTATCTTTGAAAATGACCCATGTGCACTTGAGAAGAATGTATATTCTGTGGCTTTGGGATGAAATGTTCTAAAGATATCAATTAATTCCGTCTGGTCTAGTGAGTCATTAGGGAAAGATGTTTCTTTGCTGATTTTTTTTTTGTTTGTTTAGAGGATTTTTGTAATTGTTATTGTGGGGTATTAGAGTCTCCTACTATGATTGTATTGCTGTCAATCTCTCAATTGATATCCTCCACGAGATTTTTTATTTATTTGGGTGCTCCTGTATTGGGTGCATATATGTTTACTAGAGTTATTTCTTCTTGGTGGATTGCTCCTTTTAGTATTATGAAGTGCCCTTCCTTATCTCTTATTATGTCCTTCACTTTGAGATGTAATTTGTAAGGTATAAGTATTACTACCCCATCTTTTGTTTGTTTTTTCATTTCCATTTATGTCAAATATCTTTCTCCATCCCTTCACCCTCAGTCTGTGTGCATCTTTTTTTCTGAGGTGGATTTCTTGTTGACAGCAGATATATAGGTCATGTTTTGTTAACCAATCCATTACCCTATATCTTTTGATTGAGGCATTTAATCCATTTATATTTAAAGTTATTATTGATAGGTACTTATTTGTCACCATTTTTATTCTTTACCCCTGTGTTCCTTCTTTGTTTCTTCTTTGTTTCTTTGTTTCTTTGTTTCTTTGTTTCTTTGTTTCTTTCTTTCTTTCTTTCTTTCTTTCTTTCTTTCTTTCTTTCTTTCTTT
>JAAGEH010000013.1:5982241-5998837 GCA_011751065.1 Lasiurus cinereus
AGAGAGAGAGAGAGAGAGAGAGGCCAGATTATTATACATTCAGAGATCATAATAATCTGGCCACTCAGTGTATATGGGTCATATTTCCTTATTTATTCACTCAATGTCTTTGATTGGAGCATTTAATCTATTTATATTTAATATTATCATTGATAGGTACTTGCTTGTAGCCATTACTATATTTTATGCCTGTGTTCTGTCCTCCCTTTCTATTTGTTCTTTTTACCACATAAACTTTAATATTTATTACATTACTGGTTTGGTAGTGATAAACTCCCTTCACCTTTTTTTTTTTTCAAAGTTCCTGATTTCACCTTCAATTTTGATTGATAGTCTTGCTGGATAGAGTGTTCTTGGATTCAGTCCTTTGATTTGCATAACTTTGTATACCTCCTTCCATTGCCTTCTAGCTTGATGTGTTTCTGTTGAGAAATCACTTGATAATTTGATTGGGGATCATTTGTAGTTAACTCTCTGTCACTCTCTTACAGACTTTAATCTTGCCTCTTTGTTGTTAACATTTGCCATTGTAATTATGATGTGTCTTGGTGTGGGTCTTTTGTGATTCAACTTGCTTGGGACTCTCTGTACTTGTGTAACTTTTTTCTACCCGATATTGGGGAAGTATTCTGTTCAAATAGATTTTATAATCCTTGCTGCTTTTCTTGTGCTTATGGCAGCCCTATTGTATGTGTGTTACTTCATTGCATGTTATCTCAAAGCTCCCTTAGGCTCTTTTCCTGCTTTTTATTTTTATCTCTAGTTGCTGTGCAGATTGAGCTTGTTTCTCTATCTTATCTTCTAACTCCCTAATTCAGTCCTCTGCTTCTTCTAGTCTACTTTTGAAACCTTCCATCATGTTTTTGACTGTAGCTATATCACTTTTGATTTCTTGCATAGGTTGTTGATTTTCTCATCCATCCGGTGTATGAATTGTATGACCACTACTCTGAATTCTTGTTCTGTCATGTTGCAAACTTCCATTTTACTAATTTCCTTTCTTGGTGACTCCTCATTTTTTTTCCTCTGGAGATTGTGTTGTCTCCCCATTCTGACTATCACCAGAAGGTTCAAACTTCGAGTTGTGTGGGCCTGGGCTGTATGCAGTGGGAGGTCCATACCACTCGAGTATCACTGAAGAGTTTTAACACCAAGACCTGTGGCTGCCGTGGGTTGGTGGGAGCCACACTCACCCAAGATCAGAGTCACCAGAGCTCAGTGTGGCCTCATACAAACACCTAGAATCAAGGACCCTGCTTGTGCCATGCTGAAACAGAGACCTGCTGGTGTGTGCTGAAAATCAGAATCCCTATGCACAGGTCAGGAGTCAGATTCCCTTATGCCCACACCAAGTATCAAGTATAAGAGTCTCTGTTGCTTGGTGTGGCCTCACACTTAAAATCAGGGTCCCTGTGTATGCATCTGCCAATAATAGGGTCACTGGCTCTTAGTGTGAATGCACTGGGAATCAGAGATCCCAAGCAAATGCAATGAGAAACAGAGTCAAGTCACTGGCGCTCAGTGCTGCCTCTTGCCCATAGTAGCACTGTGTCAGCAAGAGGTCCATTCTGCACCAAGGAAAACATACTTCCATGTGTACACCGAAAATCAAAATCAGGTGGCACTGCCGCCCCACATGGATGTGGGAGTTGGTCACCTGATTGTGTTGCAGGGAACAGATTCCCAGTCTATGTGTGCCCAGTTTCAAATTCCTACAGGGTCTCTGCAGACCTGTGCGAGGGGCAGGTCTAGCAGTTCCTATGGTGCTGCTGAGAGCCTGCAGGGAGGGGGATGAGTTCTGTGACTCACAAAAATCTGTGGCTGTGATTTCTGGATTCTTGGTGTCTGTGGGTCTGCAGCTGAAGTTACAGATCTCTGTTCCCAGTGACTGCAAAGTCCTAGTTTGCATCTGGGACCAGACTGGGTGGTGTTGAGGCTAGGATCCTAGTCTCAAGCAGCTCTGTTTTTCTAGATAGGTTGGTCTCTGTGCCAACGCTGGCAGCCCTTGGCATGTCTGTGGTGGCAATGGGGTTCCTCTGTCTAAAATTGCCCAGTTTGCCGAAACTGGTTTGACTCAGTGGCTAGAGCGTCAGTCTGCAGACTGAAAGGTCCCGGATTCTATTCCAGTCAAGGGCATATACCTTGGTTGTGGGCACATCCCCAGTAGGAGGCGTGCAAAAGGCAGCTGATCGATGTTTCTCTCTCATCAATGTTTCTAACTCTCTATCCCTCTCCCTTCATCTCTGTAAAAAAATCAATAAAATATATTTTTTAAAAATTGCCCAGTTTGGCAGCCCCTTGGAAGACCTGCAGAATCCAGCTGTCCTTAGCTCATGCACACACACATACCACACATGTCCACACAATCCTCTATTGCTCCCTCTCTCTTTCACACTCTCTCTCTCCCTACTTTCCTGTTGGTCACCATCTTCAGAATTCTAGAATTTTTTTAAATTTATATTTTTATTTCATTGGTAAACTTTTTATTGTTTAATAACATGTTATTTAGCCTGTTTGTTTTAATATTTTGGGGTATTTTTACTGTAGTTGATTTCTAATTTCATTTTACTGTGATCTGAGAATATGCTTGATAGGCTTTCAATCTTCTTAAATTGGAGAGACTTGTTTTGTATCCTAACTTGTGATCTCTTTGTGAATGATCCCTGTGCAGTTGAGAAGAATGTATATTAATGGTGCCTTGGGATGAAATGTTCTATAAATGTCAATTAAATCCATCTTAGCCAGTGTGTCCTTTAGAGTCGTATCCTTGTTAAAGTTTTGTCTCAAAGAGATATCCAGTGAAGTCAGTGAGGTGTTAAGTTCCCTAATATGACTATATTGTTGTCAATCTCTCTGTTAAAATACTCTAGACGTTATATACATGCTCGTATATTGTGTGTGTAAATGTTTATCAGAGTTATATCCTCTTATTGGATTGATCCCTTTCGTATTATGTAGTGATCTTTGTTGTCTCTTGTGATGGCCTTCGTTTTGAAATGTATTTTTTGGATATGAGTATTACTACTACAGCTTTTTTTTTTCTTTTCCATTTACATGGAAAATTTTCCTCACCCTCTTATTCTCATCCTGTTTGTGACTTTTAAAAAATATATTGATTTTTTTTTCAGAGAGAAAGGGAGGGAGATAGTTAGAAACATCAATGAGAGAGAAACATCGATCAGCTGCCTCCTGCACACCTCCCACTAGGGATGTGCCCGCAACCAAGGTATATAATCCTGACTGGAATCAAACCCGGGACCTTTCAGTCCACAGGCTGATGCTCTATCTACTAAGCCAAACCACTTTTGGCCTGTTTGTGACTTTTGTTCTGAAGTGTGACTTGTGTATTTAGCATATAGTTTGGTCACTTTTTATATCCATTAATCTACTCTATGCCTTTTTATTGGAGAATTTATTTCATTTAAATTTAGGGTTATTATTGATAGGTACTAATACATTGCCATTTTAATTCTGTATGCCTAGGTTTCTCTATCTGTTTCTTCTTCTCATTTCAGCAATATATTTAGCCTTTCTTGTAATACTGACTTGGTGATGATGTACTCCTTTAGCCTTTTTTTTTTTGTCTGGGAAGCTCTTTATATGACCATGTATTTTGAATTATAGCCTTTCAGGAAATAGTAATGTTGGTTTCTGATCCTTGCTTTCCATTACCTTGAGTACTTCATGCCATTCCCTTCTGCCCTGTAGAGTTTCTCATGTGAAATCAGCTGACAACCTTATGGGAGCTCCTTTGTAGGTAACAGTTTGCTTTTCTCTCGCTGCCTTTCAGATTATCTTTTTATCTTTAATTTTTGGCATTTTAATTATAATGTGGGCCTATTTGGGTTCTTTTTGCTTGAGGTTCTCTGTGCCTCCTGGACTTGTGTGACTTTTTCCTTTACTAGTTTAGGGAAGTTTATTGCCATTATGTCTTCAAACACTTGCTCTATCCCTTTCTCACTTTCTGGCTCTCCTGGCACACCTGCTATTCTAATATTGTTAAATTTCACATTGTCCCACAGCTCCTTTAAGCTGTCATCCTCATCCTATTTTTTAATTATTGTTATTATTATTTCTCCTCTGATTGAATGCTTTTTTTCAACCCTGTCTTCTAATTTACTGATTAGATCCTTGGCTTCTCCTAATCTTCTGTGCATTCCTTCAAATGTGTTTTTTATTTGTGCTATATCATTCTTTATTTCAGACTGTTTTTTCTTCATAGTTACTATATAATTTCTCATGCTGTTGAGCATCTTTACCATGATTACTCTGAGCTTGTTGCAGATAAATTTCTAATTTTTACTTTATCTGTTCCTTCTGTAGAATTATCTTGTTCTTTTATTTGGGGAGTGTTTTGTTTTTTGTTTTTTTGTTGTTTTGTCTCCTCATTTTGGCTGCCTGTTTGTGTTTGTGACTATGTATTAGGTAGATCCTATATGCCTCTCAATCTCTAGTTTAGGACAGTGTCAATTGCTATTCCTGACCAAATGTATCAAAGGCTCAAACTTCAGAGACTTCCTCTGCTGACAGAATGATAAGATTCCAACTTGAATTGCACCCAGGCAATCATCCTCAGGTGTGGTGAGAGTTTTTTCAACAGGGTGGGGCAGTTATTACTTACTGGAAGCTAATTGTTATTTTTAGTCTCTTAACTGGCCTCAGGGCAAGGTGTTTACCAGTAGGGTGGATCAACTGTCTTCTCCCCAGGCTAGGCAAATATCTGTGTGATGGAAAGACTCAGCACAGGAAACTGGGGATGTCTGCCTTGTGAGCTCTAGCTCCAAAGTCCCCAGTCCTGGTTTATGTTCATACAGTTCCAGTTCACTCTGTCCTTCCTCTGCCAGAGCACAAAGTGGGTGGATCCACAGGAAATTTTGTGCATTGACTCTTTAATAATGTGCCTGCATTTCCAGTGGTTGCTCTCTGGCAGACAGCAATACTCTTTCTTTTCACAGCCAGATGCTATGTGTGTGCCCTTCTCAGTTCTGGTGCTCTCTGCTGGAGGGCCCCACTTAGGGATTAGATCCCACACTTGTCAGTGGCAACCCCCCACAGCTGAGATATTTTTTAGGAAATTCAGCTGCTGTTTATTGGAGGTCAGCCAGCCATTTTGTGCCTTTGCTCTTCCTACCAGTCTCTATGCAGTCTCCACTTTTGGTCCCGAAGTATCAGGGTTCTCTCCAATGAGTCTTCCATTGATTATTCAGGTAGTTTTTCTATATTTTAGTTGTAATGCCAGTTTGTTCCTGGGAGTGTCTGTGCAGCATCCACTTACTCTGTCACCATTTTTAATCTCTAGTCCTTTCTTGACTTTTATGTTCCTTAAAGTTTTACATTGCTATCTTCACATTTATGTAAGCAGTTTTTACTAACTGGCTTCTGGAAAGTACATAGTTTCACTAGTCTATCTGTCTAGAGATTATGAAGCTCTCTAAGATAAATTCTATGGATGTGTCTTCTCCACATCTCTTTTATCTGCTTGAGGATAAATTCTTACTAGTAAAATTATATGTCTCTTCTGGATCTTAAAAAGCCAAGCTATGCCCTGTGAGTCTCTTGGTCATTTCCCTTAGGGGGTGATTCCTTAAAATGGTAAAGTTAGTGTGTCCTCTCCTAATTCCAGAAGGTTGAACTGGTTTCCTATACATGCTTACATGCCATCAGCAAGGCCTTCCCTTGCTGTCTGTAAGGATTCACACAGGAATCTAGACACAGAGGGTGAGTGATATGAGGAGAACACTGGGAGATTCACAGGTGAGTTGTCCAAAACTGCTCATAAGTGGGATTCCTGATGGAGTTCAATGAACAGTTAGTAGAATCCTTTAATGAGTTCTAACCCCTGATTGCTGAGCTCTTAGTATATCTAAACCTTTTGGCCCTACCATTCACCTCAGTATTCTTTGTGAGATTAGAAAGAAGTGAGCCCTTGGGCAATATCTCACATGGCTGGAGAAGCCAGATTCTCACTTACCATACTCTACTTTCCCCAGTAGGGGAAATCATGGTCCAAAAGGATCTCTCTTGGCACATAACTCTCCTTGAATAAAGTGTAATATGGGTAAAGAAAAACTGTACTTATTACCATCTTCAATTCATAAATTTTTGTATTTTGATCTAATGATGTGCAGAAACTTCTCCAATGAACCCCTAGACTCCCACACAGGTACTCTCACCACTGAGAAGCTGTCAAAATCAATGTTCTATGGAGGGATAATGGTAGAATCACTTGGATCTCTACCAAAATTTCTAATTGTAATGTAATAATATAAGGTCTATTATGGTAACCTAAGATGAGTCTGTGAAACTTGATTTGTGAAAATGTTTTGCCATTTAAATATGCATTTTAGAAATATGCCACTCTTATTCTTCATTTAAGAAACTAGAAGTGAGTTTGCAACAATTTTCTTCTCCTTTCCAACTGGCCCAAGCCAAGGGATCTTCTTATGATACACAGCAGAATGGACTTGATAAGAATTGTGAGGCAGGAAAAAAATCAAACTGAATCTAGTTAAATAACAGGAGGTGATAGAGAGGATGCTAAATCTTATACAGATGAGAGAAAAATCAAGTGGAGAGCAGAGATTAGGCACCAAGTCATGAAACAAAAAATACCAATTCAGAATAAGAATTTTAAGAAAACCAAAATCAGATTCCAAAGGGAAAATTCTAGGTTTAAGCTGGCATGGATAAATTTATAGAAAAACCCTGGAATTTGGAATTAAACAATTCTGTTGCAGCAGTGAGTCTTAAGAAGGCCAGGAGCTCCACTTCCTTAAAGAATCTTCCACTAATTTTAAAGACATGATACATTGAATCCATCACTTGATAGTCAAAATTTATTCATTCCATAAATATTTGTTGAGTATTTACTATGTGTATACATTAAGAACACAGCAGTCAACAAGACATACCTGATCTCATTTCTGTAGATGATAAAATCTGGCAAGAGAAGAAAAATACTAAACAAGCAATTACAAGTGAAATCATTGTTACGTGCAGGGTGACATATAATAAAATAACTGAAGAGTCTCACTTTGTCTTGGAGGATGGATGGCAAGGAAGCCTTTCCAAAGGAAGTGTGTGTGTGTGTGTGTGTGTGTGTGTGTGTGTGTGTGTGTGCTTGCCAGTAAGTCAGGACGATTTTTTTCTGAAGGAATTGTTATTGACATTGTGAAACATTTTGATTGGGGCAAAGAGGGCATTTTAGGAGAATGGATTGCCATAAGTAAATCTGAGAGCAGCAATAAATTTAGAACATTTCAAGGATTATATAAATCCAGCTTTGTTTTAGGTGACAGTTACCTGCATAAGGCAGCAAAACCAAAAACATGGTATTAAGATCCCTACAACCTCGGATAAATTATGTAAGTCTTAAAAACTCATTTCTTTATCTATAAAAGTAGAGGCCCAGTGCACTAAATTCCTTGATGGGTGCAGTCCCTAGGCCTGGCCAGTGATTGAAGCGAGAGCATCTGGTGTGGAAGGGCAGGTCCCACCTGACCTCTGGGCCCTGGGAAGCACCTCAGCCCCCAGACCCCCTCCCTGTGCTACCCTCTACCTGAGTCATCAGGCCCCACTAGCATAACTCTTGGCTTGGTGCTGCCTGCTCACCTGCTACACCATGCTGCCACAGTACCACTCTTGGCAGGGCCCATTGGAATCAGCAGCACCTTTACTGCTGCCCACTGCCAGCACTGTGTCACTGATGCCAACCATATTCCGTGCTGCCCCCTGGTGGTCAGTGCACATCGTAACAAATGGAAAAACTCAGTTGAACTCCTGGTTGAGGGGACAATTTGCATATTTGGCTTTTATTATATAGGATGAGACTCATTTGTGCATTGTGAAGATTAAACTTAAATTGAATTATTCCTGAACAGAAGCAAGTAAATTTATGAAAAGTAAATTATAATGATGTTAGTGATGATAAAAATGATGATGATGATTACTGACAAATAGTGAGAGATTATATTTGAGATTATAGGCTGGCCTGTAAAAGCCAGATTGACTTTAGAACATTATGTCAGCAACATAAGAGTTTAAACAAATGCAATATAATGCAAGTTTCAAAACTGGCAACGTAATTTTGAAGAGGTTAGAAATAGTTTTCAGACTGCCAATCTTGAGTTCAAAATCATCACATAGACACACAGACACCCATACCAAAATAACTGATATTTCGGAGGGAAGGAAGATGGTTTCCTGCAGGAAGGGAGGGAGGGAGAGAGAGTGAGAGAGTGAGGGAGCAATAGAGGAGTGTGTGGACATGTGTTATGTGTGTGTGTGTATGAGCTAGGGACAATTGGATTCTGTAGATATTCCAAAGGGCTGCCAAAGTGGCTGTCTTACACGGCAGAGCATCTCTCCTACAGCAGAAACTCCATGGTGGCCAGTGAGGGCACAGAGACCACGCCATCTAGAAAAACAGAGCTGCTTGAGTCTAGGATCTTAGCCTCAGCACAACCTAGTCTGGTCTCAGATGCAAACCAGGATCCCACAGCCACTGGGAACAGAGACCTGCGACCACAGCTGCAGACCCACAGACACCAAGAATCCAGATATCAAGGCCACAGATTTCTGTGAGTCCTAGAGCCCATCTTTTACCCTGCAGGTTTGCAGCAGCACTATAGGAGCTGCTAGATATGTCTTTTGCACAAGGTCCACAGAGCCTCTGCGGGAATTTAAGACTGGGAATCTGTTCCCTGCAACACAATCGGGTGAACAAACCCTACGCTCATGTAGGCTAGCAATGCCACCTGATTTTGATTCTGGGTGCACCCATGTAAGGCTGTTTTCCACAGCAGAGGAGTGGACCTCCTTTCAACACAGTGCTACTGTGCAACCTGGTCCCCCAAGCAGAACAGGGACCCTGATTCTATGGGCAAAAGGCAGCAGTGAGCACCAGTGACTTGACTCTGTTTCTCATTGTGTTTGCCTGGGATCCCTGATTCCCAGTGCATTCACACTAATAGCAAGTAACTCTATTCTTGGCACATGTATACACAGGGACACTGATTCCAAGTGTGAAGCCACAGCAGGCAACAAAGACTCTGATACTCTATACTTGGTGTGGGCACATGGGAACTCTGACTCCTGACATGCACATAGGGACTTTGATTTTCAGCACATGCCAGCAGGTCTCTGTTTCAGCATGGCACAGGTGGGTTCCCTGATTCTAGTTGTGCATATGAAGCCACACAGAGCACTGGAGACTGTGATCCTGGGTGAGCATGGCTCCCACCAACTCACAGCAGCCACACGTCTTGGTGTTGGAGCTCTTCAGAGATACTCAAGTGGTATATACTCCCACAGCACACGGGCCAGGCCCCTGCAACTTGAAGTTTGAATCTTCTGGTGATAGTCAAAATGGGGTGACAACACAATCTCCAGAGGAAAGAAAGTGAGGAGGCACCAAGAAAGGAAATTAGTGAAATGGAAGCTTGCAACATGACAGAACAAGAATTCAGAGTAGTGGTCATACAATTCATACACCGGATGGATGAGAAGATCAACAACCTATGCAAGAAATCAAAAGTGATATAGCTATGATCAGAAACATCATGGAAGGATTCAACAGTAGACTAGAAGAAGCAGAGGACCGAATTAGGGAATTAGAAGATAAGGTATAAAAACAAGCTCAATCTGCACAGCTACTGGAGAAAAAATTAAAAAGCAGGAGGAGAGCCTAACAGAGCTTTGAGACAACATGCAATGAAGTAACATACATACAATAGGGCTGCCAGAAGCACAAGAAAAGCAGCAAGGATTATAAAATCTATTTGGAGAAAGAGTAACAGAAAAATTCCCTGATATGGGGAAGAAAAAAGTTACACAAATACAGAGTCCCAAGCCAGATGAATCCCAAAAGACCCACATTAAGACACATCATAATTATAATGGTAAATGGTAACAACAAAGGGAGAGTCTTAAAGGCTGTAAGAGATAGACAGAGAGTTGTCTACAAATGATCCCCCATAAGTTTATAAAATGATTTCTCAACAGAAACACATCAAGATAGAAGGGAATGGAAAGAGGTATACAAAGTGATCCAAAGCAAAGGACTGAATCCAAGAATACTCTATCCAGCAAGACTATCAATCAAAATTGAAGGGGAAATCAGGAGCTTCACACACAAAAAAGGACTAACTGTTTATATCACCACCAAGCCAGCAATGCAAGAAATGCTAAAATTTATGCTGTAAAATGAAGAGATAAAAAAATAAGGAGGAACACAAGCAAGAAAATAGAAATGACTACAAGCAAGTACCTTTTAATAATAACTTTGCATGTAAATGGACTAAATCCTCCAATCAAAAGACATTGAGTGGCTGAATGTATAAAAAATCAAAACACCCATATATATGCTGTCTACAAGAGACCCACTTCAAAACAAGGGACTCACACAGACTTTAAAATGGAAAAAATATCTTTCAGGTAAATGGAAATGGAAAAAAATTCTGGGGTAGCAATACATATATCTGAAAAAATAGACCTCAAAGTGAAGGCCATAACAAGAGATAAGAAGGACACTTCATAATACTAGAGGGATCAATACAAAAAGAGGATATAACCTTGATAAACATATATGCATCCAATGCAGGAACACCCAAATACATAAAAAATCTCCTGGAACATATCAAGGAAGAGGTTGACAACAATAAAATCATAGTAGGGGACTATAATACACCAATGACATCACTGGATTAATCTTCTAGACAAAAAAATTAGCAAAGAAACAGGAATTCTAAATGTCTCAATACATGAGATGTACTTAATTGACATCTTCAGAATATTTCACCACAAAGCCACAAAATATATGTTTTTTCTCAAGTACACATGGGTCATTTTCAAAAATAGACCACATATTGTGTCACAAGCAATGTCTCCCCAAATTAAGAAGATTAAAATCATACCAAGAATATTCTCAGACCACAATGGCATAATATTAGAAATAAACTAAAATAAAAACAATCCAAACAACTCAATCACTTGGAAGCTGAACAACATGCCATGAAAAATGACTAGGTTACCAATGAGATCAAAGAAGAAATTAAAAACATCCTCAAAATTAACGACAATCAAAGCACAATGAAAACAGTCCTAAGAGAGAAGTGTATAGCTGTAGAGGCCTATCTCAAAAAAACAAGAAATAAAAAAGGGAATAAATCATCTAACTCTGTAACTCAAAGAATTAGAAAGAGCACAACAACAAAAACCCAGAGTGAGCAGAAGAAATGAGATAATAAAGATTAGAGCAGAAATAAATGTCATGGAGACAAAAAACACACAATACAAAAGATGCATGAAACCAAGAGCTGGTTATTTGAAAGGCTATACAAGATTGATGAGCCTCTATCCAGGATCAACAAGAAGCAAAGAGAGAGGACCCAAATAAACAGAATCAGAAATGAAAGAGGAGAAATAACAACAGACCCCATAAAAATACAAATATTGTTTAAAATACTATAAAAAAAACTCTACTCCAACAAACTAGACAACCTGGAGTAAATGGAGATATTCCTAGAAAAATACAATGTTCCAAAACTCAATCAGGAAGAATCTAAAAATCTCAATAGGCTGATAAGTGTGGAAGAAATTGAAGCAGACATAAAAAAACTCCCAGCAATCAACCCACAGGACCAGACAGTTTCACAGGGGAGTTTTACCAAACATTCAAGGAAGAACTAAAACCTATCCTCCTCAGACTATTCCAAAAAATTCAAGAGGAACAAACACTTCCAAGGTCATTCTATGAAGCCAGTATCACCCTAATACCAAAACCAGATAAATACAACACTATGAAAGAGAATTATAGGCCAATATCCCTCAAGAACATAGATGCCATAATCCTCAACAAAATTCTAGCAAGTTGGATCAAGCAGTATATCAAGAAGACCATATACCATGACCAAGTAGGATTTATCCCAGGGATACAAGGATATTACAACATCCACAAATTAATAATCTAGATATATTACATAAACAAATTTATAGATATAAATCACATATTCATATCAATTGATGCAGAGGAACATTTGACAAAATCCAACAGTCTTTCTTGATTAAAACTCTCAGCAAAGTGGGAATAGATGAATCATACCTCAACATAATAAAAACCATATATGACAAACCCAAAGCCAACATCATACTCAGTGTAAAAAAAATAAAACGACTTCCCCTAAAAACAGGAATAAGACAGGGATGACCACTTTCACCACTCTTGTTTGACATAGTACTGGAAGTACCAGCCATTGCAGTCAGAGGAGAAGAATTAAAAGATGTCCAAATTGGTAAAGAAGACATAAAACTGTCCTTATATGCAGATGACAAGTTACTGTACATAGAATACTCTGAGGACTCCATTAAAAAATTATTAGACTTAATAAAAGAATTCAGCAGTGTAGCAGGATACAAATTTAATGCCAAGAAATCTATGGCATTTTTATACATCAATGGTGAA
This sequence comes from Lasiurus cinereus, assembly GCA_011751065.1. NCBI lineage: Eukaryota > Metazoa > Chordata > Mammalia > Chiroptera > Vespertilionidae > Lasiurus > Lasiurus cinereus. The sequence goes on from JAAGEH010000013.1 coordinate 5,994,702, forward strand.
CTTCCAGAAAGAGAGACTTAAAAAGCAATCCCATTTACCATCGCACCAAAAAAAAAAAAATTAAGATAGCTAGGAATAAACTTAACTAAGGAGGTAAAAGACCTATATGCGGAAAACTACAGGACACTGAAAAAGCAATAGAGGAAGACATAAACAGATGGAAGAACATACTGTGTTCATGGATTGATAGAATCAACATCAAAATCTTCACACTTCCCAAAGCAATCTATAAATTCAACACAATCCCCATTAAAATACCAACAGCATATTTCACAGACCTAGAACAAACTTTCCATAAATTCATCTGGAATAATAAAAGACCCCAAATAACTGCAGCTATCCTGAGAAAGAAGAACAAAACAGGTGAGAGCTCAATACCAGATATTAAGCTGTATTATAACCAACTGTTCTTAAAACAGCCTGGTACTGGCACAAGAACAGACATATAGATCAATGGAATACAACAGAGAACCCAGAAATCGACCCAAACCATTATGGTCAATTAATATTCAACAAAGGAGGCATGAACATACAATAGCGTCAAGACAGTCTCTTCAATAAATGGTGCTGGAGAAATTGGACCCATATATGCAAAACAATGAAACTAGACCAGCAACTTGCACCATACACAAAAATAACAAAAAATTGATAAATTCTTAAACATAAAATGGGAGACTATTAAAAATATTAGAGGAATCCACAGGCAGCAAAATTTCAGACATATGCCGAAGCAATTTCTCCACTAATACTACAATGGGCAATAGAAACTAAAGAGAAAATAAACAAATGGTATTACATCAAAATAAAAAGATCTGCACAACAAAGGAAACCATCAACATATACCAAGAAAGCCCACTGCATGGGAGAACATATTTGCCAATATTATCGCTGATAATGTTTTAATCTCCAACATTTACGGGAAACTCATATAAATTCACAAAAGGAAGATAAACAATCCAATAAAAAATGGGCAAAGGACCTAAATAAATACTTTTCAAAAGAAGACAGAAGGAAGGCCAAGAGACATATAAAAACAAGCTCAAAGTCACTAAGTATCTGAGAGATGGTAATCAAAATAACAATGCGGTATCATTTCACACCTGTCAGAATGACTATCATCAACAAATCAACAAAGGACAAGTGCTGGTGAGGATTCGGAGACAAAGGAACCCTCGTGCACTGCTGGTGGGAATGCAAACTGATGCAGCCACTGTGGAAAACAGTATAGAGTTTCCTGAAAAATCTAAAAATGGAATTCCCATTTGACCCTGTGATTCCACTTCTAAGAATATATCCTAAGAAGCTAGAAACACCAACCAGAAAGAATATACACACCCCTATGTACATAGCATCACAATTCACCATAGCTAACATTTGAAAACAGCTTAAGTGCCCATCAGCAGATGAATGGATTAAAAAACTGTGGCACATCTACACAAGGGAATACTATGCTGTGGTGAAAAAGAAGGAATTCAACCATTTGTGACAGCATGGACGGAACTAGAGAGCATTATGCTAAGTGTAATAAGCCAGTCAGAGAAAGGTAAATATCACATGATCTCACTCATTTATGGAATATAATGTACTACATAAACTGATGAACAAAAACATATCCAGAGACAGAGAAATATTTATCTGATTGTCAAGCCTCAGAGGGAAGGTAGGGGAGGGTGGTGTTAAGAGGGAGAGATCAACCAAAGGACTTGTATGCATTCATAAAGCCTAATTAATGGATACATACATCAGGGAAGTGAGGGCGTGAGTGGGGTAGGTTGGATGGTAATGGAGGATGAGGACACATATGTAACACCTTAATCAATAAAGAAATTTTAAAAAGAGAACTGATCTTTTATTTTTGCCTAAAACACTTCCTTTGAATCAAAATGCCTGTAATAAACCTTACAGGTTACCTTCCTATCATATTTTTTCTCCTTTCTACAGATATAATTATCCTTAAGTATACTTCTTCCCCAACCCACCCCCCACACCTCCACCCTGCAAAGTACTTCTGTGGATCAGGAGAAACCAAACCAACCTCAGCCCCCACACCAACCTAATCCTCAGAACCAGGGTGGGATAACCTACTCCCTAGATATTATTCCTCTGGCCACAATAGTTGACTCAGAGCCCCAGTGCTATGCCAATAAACTCAGGCCATTCTCCTACCCATAGTGGTTGGCTCAGGAATGAGTATGTGACTAAATTCAAGCCAAAATGATAAGAGGGGATTTTTGCTGAAGCTGTTTAAGAAAAGAAAAAAAAATCACAATAATTGTACCCTCTCTTCTTCTGGTCATCTCAGTGTGCACTTGGAAGTGCTACAATAATTTCGGCCCCATGAGGAAATCCATATTGAAAGAAGTGTCAACATACAGAGGTTATAAAACTAAGAAATTTATGGTGAAACATAACCAGAAAATATTCCAAAAGGTCTGTAAAATATCTAGCTGAAATGACTGGGTCATTGGTGCTGCTATTGGCAGAAAATGGGAAAAAATGAGAGTGGAATTGATTTGCATGAAAGATAATAGTATTTGGGGTTTGTTAAATTGAATAAATAATTGCCAAAACTCATTTGTTTAATAGCAGTACCGAAGACTGGATAAAGATAATCCTGAAGCCAACTCTAATACTTCTCTAATTAAAGTGATTAAAAGTCTCTCATTTAGCCTTCTTAAGTCTGATTTCTACTACTTGCAGTCAAAACATCTTGACTGCTACATGGTCCAATAAGCCAATATCTTTCTTTAGGTTAGTACATGGTCTCCAGGCATCCAAGTGTCCATCAGCATCTTGTGTTGCTATTGCTGCCAATTTGCCACAAACTTAATATGAAAAGATATTCTTTCTGTGTCCAAATCATAAGTCTCCATTTCCACTTTAACAGCTGCAGTTCAAAATACCCTTTACTGAGAAGTTTTCAAAACGGAAGCTGAATATGTGGACATGTTCTGTGCCTTCTCACAGAGAAGAAAGAAGGAACGACTAAATCAAATAACATCCACTGGGAATTGGCAAATTAAACGCAGCTAGTTGCCGAGACCAGTTTGGCTCAGTGGATAGAGCATCGGCTTGCGGACTGAAAGATCCCAGGTTCGATTCTGGCTGGGGGCATGTACCTTACTTGCGGGCACATCCCCACAGTGGGGTGTGCAGGAGGCGGCTGATCGATGTCTCTCTCTCATTGATGTTTCCGACTTTCTATCTCTCTCCCTTCCTCTCTGTAAAAAATCAATAAAATATATTTTAAAAAAATATGGAGAGGGCTGAGGATGCCTGGAGAATGGAAGGATCAGGGATCTAAGGTGCAGAGAGGGACGCACAACCACTGGGATGAGAGGATAAGAAGGAACCTGCACTGTACCAAGTCCTCATTCCTTGGGACACCATAACACTTGACTGTGGAAGGAAGTTCCATAGGACTGCTGGTGGCCAGAGAATATAGATCTAAGCCCATAGCCATGAAAGGCTGCACCCAGAAAGGCAGCCTGAAGAACTGCCTGAGCCATGTGGTACTGGGGGTAGAGAAACTCTCAGTGGCATGGTTGTTTTACCTCTTTTTTTATTCACTAAAACCAGTTCATAGTACCTTTTGATTACAAACACTCACCAAAACTGCAGTGCAGGTGGAGGTGCATTATTTTGGGGACTGGGGATAAGCTGAGGAGGGGAACAGGAGAGGAAGAGGTGACCAGGAATCCGGCACTGACACATTCCAGACCCTCCTAACCTAAGCTGCCATTTTTGTCCTAAAGAGCCAGCCCTGCAGGGAAGCTAGTGAAATCTCACCCAGCTTCAAGATTTGCAGAAGAAAGAAAGAAGAAATAATCCCAGAGATCTCTCAGGGACTGGATGAGTGGCCATTCATTCCCAGAAATTAATACAGCAACAAATCCACCTAAAGCCTTTGTCAGAAATAGTTGCTTGGCTAAAACTGGTTTGGCTCAGTGGATAGAGCATAAGCTTGCACTCACTGAAGGTTCCCAGGTTCGATTCTGGTCAGGGGTATATACCTTGGTTGTGGGTACAACCCCAGTAGGTGGTATGCAGGAGGCAACTGATTGATGTTTCTCTTGCATCAATGCTTCGAACTCTTTATCCCTCTCCTTTCCTCTCTGTGAAAAATCAAATATATA
>JAAGEH010000013.1:5998937-6083141 GCA_011751065.1 Lasiurus cinereus
AAATAGTTGCTTGAGTAATTAAGACTGACAGCAGGCAGACAAAGAAAGTGGGCATATTGGCCCTGCATGCTTACAACAAAGGCTGTGGAGACAGATACAGAGGAGTGGTGGATTGTTTGAAACTTCAGCATGTGCTGACTAGCTAAAAAGAAACTGGGAAGTGGCAGACAGAACAGTAGAGAGGGTCTTAAACAAGCACCCATGGGGCATTAAAACTCAGCTAAACTTCTTCTTTCTCTACTTACCCCTAATTTGTCTTTCATTGGTGGTCACCTTACTTGTGGTTATTAACATCGTGAATACATTTCTGTTCCGTACCTTGTGTGTTGTACCTGGTCGTGTTGTAGTTTCTGCCTTTGAATCAACTTAGGACAGAGAACTACATAACCAGACACCTGGAGAAGAAAGACCATGGGCAGATGAAGAAACATCCCACATACAACAGAAAGGCAGGTATCACCAGAAAAGGAACTAAATGAAATAGAAGCAGAAATAAGCCTGCCAGAGAAAGAGTTCAGAGAAATGATCATAAGGTGGATGAAGAGAATGGAAGACAAAAATCAACAATGTGAGTAATTTCCAAGAGGAAAACAAGAAGAGCCAAGAGGAAATGAAAAAGAAGCAAGAAGAAATGCAGAATACTCAAGAAGAAATGCAGAATACTCAAGAAGAAATGAAAAATGACATCATTGCTATAAAGAACTCAATAGAAAGCATCAACAGTAAACTAGAAGAAGTAGAGGACCACATCAGTGAGCTAAAAGACATGGTAGGAAAAAATACCCAAGTATAGCAGCTTCTAGAAAATAAAATAAAATAAAAAGCAAGAAGAGAGCCTAATGGAACTTTGGGATAACATGAAACAAAACAACATCCACATAATTGGGGTTCCAAAAAGAGCAGAAACTGAGCAAGGAACAGAAAACCTGTTTGAAGAAATAGTGACAGAAAACTTCCCTAATATAGAAAAGAAAAACCCACATAAATCAAAGAAGCTCACAGAGTCCCAAGCAAAATGAACCCCAAAAAACCATCAACAAGGCACATTATAATTAAATAGGCAAACACCAATGACAAAGTAAGAATATTAAAAATGGCCAGAGAGAAACAGAAAGTTACCTACAAAGGAATCCCCATAAGACTAGCTACTAATTCCTCAACAGAAACTCATCAGGCCAGACGGGAATGGAATGAAATATACAAAGTCATGCAAAGGAAGGGTCTCAATCCAAGAATCCTGTACTCTGCAAGGATTTCAATCAAAACTGAAGGTGAAGTCAGAAGCTTCACAGACAAAAAGGACTAAGGGAAATATTACCACCAAATAAACAATGCAAGCATTGTTAAAGCGTCTGCTGTAATAAAAAGAAATAGGAAGCGATGAAGAAAGTTGAGGGTAAAGACTAAAAATGGTGACAGATAAGTACCTATCAATAAAAACTTTAAATGTAAAAGGATTAAATGCTCCAATCAAAAGAAACAGGGTAACAAAATTGGATAAGAAAACATGATCCATATATCTGCTCTCAACAAGAAACCCACTTCAGTAAAAGAGATGCACACAGATTGAGGGTGAAGGGATGGAAGATGGTGTTTCAGGCAAATGGAAATGAGAAATAAAGCTGGGGTGGCAATACTTGTATCTAACACATTATATCTCAAAGATAAAGACAAGAGATAAAAAAGGCCACTTCATAATAATAAAGGGAATAATCCAACAAGAAGAAATAACTTTCTTAAACATATACACACCCAATATAGGAACACCTAAATACATGAAAAAAACAACTCCTGGAGGATGTTAAGGGAGAGACTGACAGCAATACAGTCATATGAGGAGAACTTAATACCCCACTGTCAACACTGCACAAATCCTCTAAACATAAAAATCAGCAAAGAAACATCAATCCTAAATGACTCACTAGACCAGATGGAATTCACTGACATCTTCAGAACATTTCACCCCAAAGTCACAGAATATACATTCTTCTCCAGTGCACATGGGTCATTTTCAAAGATAGATCATATGTTGGGTCATAAGAAAAGTCTCTTCAAATTGAAGTAGATAGAAATCATATTAAGCAATTTCTCAGACCCCAATGGCATAAAACTGGGAATCAACTATAATAAAAACAATAGAAAGAAATCAAACACATGGAGACTAAACAGCATGCTTTTAAGCAACAACTGGGTAACCAGAGATATCAAGGAAGAAATAAAAAAACATCATGGGAAAAAATAACAGCGACAACAAAACAATACAAAATTTATGGGACACAGTGAAAGCAGTCTTGAGAGGGAAGTTCATAACCCTACAAGCCTAGTGCAAAGAACAGAAAACAATGGTAATAAATTTCCAAACCCTACAACTCAAAGAGCTAGAAAGAGAGCAACAAAAAAAAAAACAGTGTAAGCAGACAGAAGGAAATAGTAAAAGACCAGAGCAGAGAAAAACAACATGGAGACCAAAGAAACAATTCAAAACATCAACAAAACTAACTGCTGGTTCTTTGAAAGGATAAACAAGAATGATGGATCTCTAACCAGGCTCACTAAGAAGCAAAAAGACAAGACCCAAATAAAGAAAATCAGAAATGAAAGAGGAGAAATAACAACAGACCTGGCAGAAATACAAAGGATTGTTAAAAAATACTATGAACAACTTTATTCCAACAACTTGGACAACCTGCAAGAAATGGACATATTCCTAGAAAAATATAACCTCCAAAACTCAATCAGGAAGAATCTAAACAGCTCAATAGGCCAATAACTATGGAAGAAATTGAAGGAATCATCAAAAAGCTTCCAGCAAATAAAAGCCCGAGACCAGATGTCTACACAGGAAAGTTTTACCAAACATTCAAGGAAGAATTAAAACCTATCCTCCTCAGACTATTCAAAAACATTCAAAAAGAAGGAACACTTCCAAACACATTCTATGAAGCCAGCATCACCCTAATACCAAAACCAGATAAAGACAACACAATGAAAGAGAATTATAGGCCAATATCTCTCATTAATATTAATGCCAAAATCCTCAACAAAATTCTAGCATATCTGATCCAGCAGTATATCAGAAAGATCATACACCATGACCAAGCAGGATTCATTCCAGGAATGCAGGGATGGTACTATATCCACAAATCAATAAATGTGATACATCACGTAAACAAATTGAGAGATAAAAATCACATAGTCATATCAATTGATGCACAAAAAGCATTTGACAAAATCCAACACCCTTTCTTGATAAACACTCTCAGCAAGGTGGGAATAGAAGGATCATACCTCAACATCATAAAAGCCATATATGATAAATCCACAGCTAACATCATACTCAATGGGCAAAATCTAAAACCATTTCCCCTAAGAACAGGAACAAGACAGGGAGGCCCACTCTCACCTCTACTGTTTGACATAGTACTGGAAGTATTAGCCATTGCAATTAGACAAGAACAAGAAATAAAAGGCATCCAAGTTGGAAAAGAAGAAGTAAAGCTGCCCTTATTTGCAGATGACATGATATTGTACATAAAAAACCCAAAGGACTGCATTCCAAAACTAATTGACTTAATTAATGAATTCGGCAATGTAGCAGGATACAAAATTAATGCTAAGAAGTCTGTGGCATATCTATACACTAATAGTGAAATTACTGAAAGAGAAACTAAAAAAGCAATCCCATTTATGATCGCACCAAAAAAATTAAGATACCTAGGAATAAACCTAACTAAAGAGGTAGAAGACCTATATGCAGAAAACTACAGGACACTGAAAAAAGAGAGAGAGAGAAAGATGTTAACAAATGGAAGAGCATACCATGCTCATGGATTGGGAGAATCAACATCATTAAAATGTCCATACTACCCAAAGCAATCTACAGATTCAATGCACTACCCATTAAAATACCAACGACATATTTCACAGACCTACAAAGAATTCTTCATAGATTCATCTGGAACAAAAAATAAAACACAAATAGCCACAGCAATTCTGATAAAGAAGAATAAAGTAGGTGGGATCTCAATACGAGACTTCAAGCTATACTACAAAGCAACTGTTCTCAAAAGAGCCTGGTACTGGCACAAGAACAGACATATAGACCACTGGAATAGAATAAAGAACCCAGACATCCACCAAAACCACTATGCTCAACTAATATTTGACAAAGGAGGCATGAACATTCAATGGAGCCAAGATAGCCTCTTCAATAAATGGTGTTGGGAAAATTGGACAGATACATGCAAAAAAATGAAACTGGACCACCAACTTACACCAAATACAAAAATAAACTCAAAATGGATACAGGACTTAAACATTACAAGGGTATACCATAAAAATATTAGAGGATTCCAATGGCAGCACAATCTCAGACATATGCTGAAAGAAATTCTTCACTGATACTGCTCCAAAGGCAATGGAAGCTAAAGAAAAAATAAACAAATGGGACTACATCAAAATAAAAAGCTTTTGCACAGCAAAAGAAACCATCAACAAAACAACAAGAAAGACCACTGTATGGGAGAATATCTTTACAAGTGTTATCACTGATAAAGGTTTAATCTCCAAAATCTACAGCCAACTTATACAACTTAATAAAAGGAAGATGAAAGTTCCAATAAAAAAATGGGCAACAGACCTAAATAGAACCTTTTCAAAAGAGGACAGAAGGAAAGCCAAGAGACCCATGAAAACATGTTCAAAGTCATTAGTTATCCGAGAGATGCAAATCAAAATGGCAATGCGATACCATCTTACACCTGTCAGAATGGCAATCATCAACAAATAAACAAACGACAAGTGTTGGCGAGGATGCGGAGAAAAAGGAACCCTTGTTCACTTTTGGTGGGAATGCAGACTGGTGCAGCCACTGTGGAGAACAGTATGAAGTTTCCTCAAAAAACTAAAAATGGATCTCCCATTTGACCCTGTAATCCCACTTTTAGGAATTTATCCTAAGAAATTACAAACACCAATAAGAAAGGATTTATGCACCCCTATGTTCATAGCAGCACAATTTACAATAGCTACAATTTGGAAGCAGATGAGTGGATCAGAAAACTGTGGTACATCTGCACAATGGAACTCTATGCTGCCATTAAAAAGAAGGAATTGTTACCATTTGCAGCAACCTGGTTGGAACTGGAGAGCCTTATGCTTAGTGAAATAAGCCAGTCAGTGAAGGAGAAGCATCACATGATCTCACTCATTTGTGGATAATAAAGAACATTATAAACTGATGAAACAAAAGCATAGATACAGAGACAGTAAAGCTTCAAACAGACTTTGAAATTACAACAGGAAGATTAAAGATAGGTGAGGTAGATAAGAGATCAATCAAAGGACTTGTATGCATGCATATACGCATAACCAATGAATATAGACTTTGGGGGGTTGGGGTATGCCTCGGAGGGAGGGGAGGCAATGAGGAAATATGTGTAAAAATTAATAAAAATTAAAAAAGAAGCACGAAAAAAATAAAAAAAATAAAATCTCCTACTATGATTGTATTGCTGTCAATCTCTCCCTTAATATCCTCTAGGAGTTTTTTTTATGTATTTTGGTGCTCCTATATTTGGTGCGTATATGTTTACCAGTGTTATTTCTTCTTGTTTGATTGTTCCCTTTAGTATTATGAACTGGCCTTCTTTATCTCTTATTATGTCCTGAATTTTGAGATCTAATTTGTCAGACATGAGTAAACCCCAGCCTTTTTTTCATTTCCATTTGCCTGAAACACCATCTTCCATCCCTTCACCCTCAATCTGTGTGCATCTCTTTTTCTGTGGTGGGTTTCTTGTAGACAGATATATGGATCATGTTTTCTCATCCAATCTGAAACCCTATGTGTTTTGTTTGGAGCATTTAATCCATTTACATTTAAAGTTATTGATAGGTAATTTATCTGTGGCCATATTTAGTCTTTACTCTCAAGTTCCTTCTTGGCTTCCTTTTTTTTTGTTTGTTTGTTTTTAACAACAGACCCTTTAACATTTTTTGCATTGCTGGTTTAGTGATAATATATTCCCTTAGTCCTTTTTTCTCTGTGAAGCTCATGACTTCACCTTCAGTTTTGATTGAAAGCCTTGCTGGGTAAAATATTCTGGGATTCAGACCCTTTCTTTGCATGACTTTGTATATTTCATTCTATTCATTTATGCTCTGGTGGGTTTCTGTTCAGAAATCAGTTGCTAGTCTGATGGGGGTTTCTTTGTAGGTAACTTGCTGTCTCTTTCTTTCTGCTTTTATGATTCTTACTTTGTTGTTAGTGTTTGCCATTTTATTTATAATATGCCTCGGTTTTGTCTTTTGGAGTTCATTTTCTCATGACACTGCCTGCTTCTTGGATTTGTGTGAATATTTTCTTCCCCATATCAAGGAGGTTTTCTGTAATTATTACTTCAAACAGGTTTCCTATTCCTTGCTCAGTTTCCACTCTTTGTGGAACCCCAACTATGTGAATATTGTTTTGTTTTGTGTTATCCCAAAGTTCCCTTAGGCTTTTCTCTTGCTTTTTAATATTTTTTTTTCTAGAAGCTGCTGTACTTGGGTATTTTTTCCTAACTTGTCTTCTAGCTCACTTAGGTGGTCCTCTGCTTCTTGTAGTCAACTTTTGATGTTTTCTATTGAGTTCTTTATAGCAGTGATGTCATTTTTTATTTGTTCTTGATTATTCTTCATTTCTTCTGACTTTTTCTTCATTTCCTCTTGGTTCTTCTTCATTTACTTTTGGTTCTTCATTTCCTCTTGGCTCTTACATTGCCGATTTTGTCTTCCATTATTTTCAGCCACCTTATGACGATTTTTCTGAACTCTTTCCCTGGCAGGTCAATTTCTTCTTCTATTTTGCTTACTTCCTTTTCTTGTGATACCTGCTTTTCTGTCATATGTGGGCTCTTTTTTTGTCTGCCCATGGTCTTTCTTCTCCAGGTGTCTGGTTATGTAGTTCTCTCTCCTCCATTGATTTAAAGGCACAAAATAAAACATGATCAGGTACAACACACAAGGATCTGAACAGAAATGTATTCACGATGTTAATAACTATAAATAAGGTGACCACCAATAAAGACAAATTAGGGGTAAGTATAGAAAGAAGAAGAAAAAAATGAGTAAAAATGAAAAGAAAGAAGTGCCAAAATCAAATTGGGAGAAGGGAGAAAAAATAAAATAAATAAATAAATAAATAGGATGGCGGCTGGCAGTACAGAGGTGAGCGAGAGGAAGTGAGTGAGGGGAGGAAAAGAGAGGGTGTGGGTGTGTGTGGTGGGTGTGTGATTGAGTGAGGGACAGTGGAATCTCATGGGAGCAGTGGGGGCTGTGCGTCCAGGCTCTCTTGGATGGGGAGAGACTGCCATCATGGCTTTCACTCCCTGAATGTGGAACTGGGGTGTGGAGCCCATGCCATCTTGAAGGGAAATAGGGCCTTTCTTTGGGAACTCACCAACACCGCCAGCTAGACAGGCATTGGAGTTGCCCTCCGACCCAATAGCCACTCCAGCCGGAGTCCCTCAGACCCATGGATCCTACATTCCCATGGACACTGCATTCCTGTGGACCCTGGGACCCCCACCTCCAAAGCAGTGATTGCAACCTCCCGCTCTCCAGCATCGGCGCGGCTTTGGCAGTGGCCACACAGGAGTCCTGGCTTGCAATCTCACAGGCCACCAGGCGCACAGTGTGCCTTCTTGCCAGCTTGTGGACACCCCAGTTCCTGTGTGTGTGCATCACGGGCTAATACCCACCCATAGAACTCCCAAGTCAACATGTGTGTTTCCGCGCATGTCTGCAGAGGCCTTCACGCCAGCTTGCAAACACCCCATTCCCTATGTTTGCAGGTCAGGAGCTAAACCCAGCCCACAGAACTCCCAAGTCAATGCACGTCTTTCTGTGCATGTCTGCAGAGAGACTTTGCTCCAGCTTGGGGACACCTCAGTCTCTGTGTTTGCGCATCAGTCAACACGTGTTTCCACACACGTCCACAGCAGGCCTTCACGCCAGCTTGCTGACACCATAATCCCTGCGTTGGCGTATCAGGGTCATCCTGTCTGTGGCACCCTAGACCCTGTGATTGTGTGTTCTGGTCGCCTTCTCTGTGGTGTACCCTCCTCTCTAGTTTGTGGAGCTCCCTGGTCACCAGTGTTTGTGGTGCGCCCTCGAGGCTGCCACCCAAGGCAGGTTTTTAGCAGCACTTGGGTAGCAAAACAATTGGATCTACAATTAAAACATTACAAGAAAACATGGGAAGATGTAAAAGCAATCCCCAAAGGAAAGAAAAAGAGGAATCACCAGAAAGGGAGTTAGATGAAACTGAAGTGAGTAGCCTTTCAGAGAAAGAGTTCAGAGTAATGATTTTAAGGAAGTTTAAATGAATTGAAGACAATATCACACAACTCAATGAGAACTATAAGGAGCTGAATGAGAATGTCACCAACATGAAATGAAACAAGAGGAGATGAAAAATGGCATAGCTGCAATAAGGAAAACAATGGAAGGCCTAAACAATAGACTAGAAGAGGCTGATGACCCCATCAGCGAATTAGAAGACAAAATAGGAAAAAAACACACAAACACAGCAACAACTGGAAAAAATACTGAAAAAACAAGAAGACAGCCTAAGGGAGCTTTGGGACAACACAAAATGAAACAACATACGCTTAATTGGGATAAAAGAATGAGTGGAAGAAAAGCAAAGAATATAAAACCTATTTGAAGAAATAATGACAGAAAATTTCCCTGATATTGGCAAGGAAAAAAATATGAAAGTCCAAGAAGTACAAAGTGTCCCAAACAAGCTGAACCCCAAAAAACCAACACCAAGAGACATCATGACTAAATTGGTGAACAATAACGACAAAGCAAGAATCTTAAAGGCAGCCAGAGAGAGACAGAAAGTTACCTATAAGGGATCACCTATTAGAATAGCAACTGATTTCTCAACAGAAACACACCAGGCCAGAAGGGAATGAAATGAAATATATAAAGTGATGCAAAACAAGGGTCTGAACCCAAGAATACTATACCCAGCAAGACTATCATTCAAAATTGAAGGTAGAATCAGGAGCTTTACAGACAAGAAAGGGCTAAGAGAGTTTATCACTACCAAGCCAATAATGCAAGAAAGGCTAAAGGGACTGCTGTAAAAAGAAGAAAGAGAAAGGCAAACAAAACAAAACAAACAAAACAAACAAAACAAACACAAACACTAAGGAAAAATATGACAACAAACATGAACTTGTCAATAATATCATTAAATGTAAATGGGTTAAATGCACCAATCAAAAGCCACAGGGTAGCTGAATGGTTAAGAAAACAGCACCCATACATTTGCTGTCTACAAAAGACCCACTTCAGGGAAAAGGATTCACACAGACTGATAGTGAAGGGATGGAAAAACATTTTTCAGGCAAATAGAAATGAGAAAAATCTGGGGTAGTGATACTTATATCTTGTAAAATAGACCTCAAAGTAAAGGCTATAACAATCAATGAACATAGACACTGGGGGGGTTGGGGTATGCCTGGGAGGGAGGGGGGGCAATAGGGAGATATGTATAAAAAATTAATAAAAATTTAAAAAAATTAAAAAAAAATCAAACAGAAATAACAAAATTCTAATGTAAAAGAGATAGATAGATAGATAGAGAGAGAGAGAGAGAGAGAGAGAGAGAGAGAAGGAAGGCCACTATGTAATACTGAAAGGAGCAATTCATCAAGAAGATACAACTCTGGTAAACATATACACACCTAATATAGGTGCCCCTAAATTCATAAAAAAAAAAACCTCCTGGAAGAGATCAAGGAAGAGATCGACAACAATACAATCATAGTAGGGGAATTTAATATACCACTGACATCTCTGGACAAATCCTATAGACAAAAAATCAGCAAAGAAATAGCAATTCTAAATAACTCACTAGATCACATGGACCTAATTGACATCTTCAGAGTATTTCACCCCAAAGCTACAGAATACACATTATTCAGAAATGAACCTCACAACACCCTGCTTGGCCCCTGAGGATGACTGGTTATCCAGAGACGGGTAAGATTCCTCAGGGAAAGAACAACCTAAGACAGGCACTGTTGCAGAGGGGCCATCAGGAAAGAACTTGGGGATCAACAGAAGTGGGGCACAGACCCTCACCCCCCACCAACCTTCACCCCTTCTAAGGGCGGGCTCCTGCCCCCATGGCTACTTCGCTTCCCATGCTCAGCACAGATCGGTACCCAGGTAATAGACAGAAATGTGGCCCAGCTCAGATCAGGACCCAGGTAACAGACAGAAACATGCCAACAGCAGCTGCTCTGTAACTAAATTCATCCTAGCACTAGCAATGCTCAGTGCCAACTCAATGCAAATAAACCTTTCCACTAATATATACAAACTAAGATTGTTGGTAGAGTATTAAATTTGACATAAAAGAGTTATCAAGCTCTCAGAATAATTTAAATTGGCGAACTAAAATAAGTGAACACCCAAGAAAATTTAAGTGTACTTGATAAAAAGCTGTTTCTAAAGTATTAATTAAAATTTCTATTGATAGCTCATCTCATGATAAAATTGCTTAATATGTAATGAACAGAAAACAGGCATATTTGTGTATGAAAAGTTAAAATTTAAAGTTATCAAGATTGCATTAAAAATTTTACCACATTCTCCATTCATCAAAAAAAAAGTGTGGGTAGGATAATAGCATGTAAGAATAAATATCTGATAAGTAAATTACACTAAGAAATTTTTCACTTTAGAAAATTAATTTCCATTTATAATGCTAATAGCAAGACACCCATGAAAAACACACATGGTGTCAAAATAAGCTAAAGGAAAAGTGGGTAGGCAAAAATAAAAAGGACCCCAAGTCAATTTTATAGAAAAGAGTTCTTTATTAACTCTTGGTTGAGAATATATTTATGTACTTTCAGAAAACAACTCCAAGACCAAGTGGACTCCTGCAACAGAGAGGAACTGACAAGTCTGTGCCAAACACGAAGGCAAGAGGGGAAACAGTCCACAGATGGAAGACAATGACGATGCCTTGTCATGTGAGCAGTTAGCAGCTGAGCATCGCTACAGGATGCCCAGGACCAAACCAGAGAGGGTCGGACCGGCATGGCCACCATTTGTCCAGTATCCAGATACCATTGATGACATGTACACATAAGGAACTGTCTGACATTAAAATTGGGACTCAATCATTTTTTCTTTTGCTCTGGTAAGTTTATTTCTAACCTACAGGGTAAAGATGTTTTTAAAGACAAGAATCAGCTGTGGGGAGGGAGAAGCAGACACAGATGCAAAGAAGCAATGAACAGACTGTTATGCTACAGTGGGAAGGCAGGGGAAGTTGGGGAGGAGGGGCCTATAGGACATCAATGGAAGGACTTGATGCATGTGTGTGTGGGGATAGCCAGTGGATGCAGGGCAATGGGGGAAGGCCAGGGGCGGGGGAGTGGAATGAATGAGTGTATGTAAAGGGGATGGGGAGGGCAAAAAGGGGAAAAAATAAAAAATAAAAAATAAAAATAATATTAAAAAATAAATAAATAAATAAAATGAAGAAGGAGAAGGAGGAGGAGGAGGAGGAGGAGAGAAAGAGAAAAAAGTCAAAGAGAAAAGAAAGAGAACAAGAGCGAAAAGGGGAACAAGTTATATATGTGAGGAGGAAACTCC
Organism: Lasiurus cinereus; assembly: GCA_011751065.1. Taxonomy (NCBI): domain Eukaryota; kingdom Metazoa; phylum Chordata; class Mammalia; order Chiroptera; family Vespertilionidae; genus Lasiurus; species Lasiurus cinereus. Next base: position 6,010,608 of record JAAGEH010000013.1, read on the forward strand.
ACTAAATAGCCACTAATCCCAAGAAATGCAGGCAACAAGAACCCGGAGATTAATACAAACTACAAATAAAAACCAATATCAAAGGAGACAAGGGAAAAGAGTGGTAAAAAACAAACCAAAACAAAGCAAACAAAAAGCAAAATAAAACAGGTAGGATAAGCCAAAACAATTTCACAAAAAATTATAAAAAATTGATATAATCACTGCTCAGGGAAACAACAACAAAAGGACCTAGAGAAAAACAATTTTTTTGGATAGTGAAGACAAGAAGAGAGAAGTTTGTATGGACTTGGAGTAGGGGATTTGAAATTAGATATATAAGTGTGGTGAAAATTTAACCAGGTAGAAAGAAAGAATAGAGAAAATCTAAAGTTAGAAAAGGGAAAGAAACACAAGACAACAAAATGGAGAAAATTAGGAAGAGAGTGTTGACATAAAGGTAGAGTTGAGATAGAGTAAAATTATGCTAAAGGAAAGATGAAAATAGAATGTAATCCCAAAGTAAAATTAAGAGCAAATAAAATGACACTTTAAAAAAAGGTAAAATAGTAGTAGTAATACTAGTTGAAAATAAAAATGTAATAATTAAAAAGGTAAAATCAGATGCACAAATGGCGGCGGAGTAGACAGATGCGTCTGGAGCTTTGTCGCTGGAGAGAGGGAGAGAGAGCAGCTGAGAGTCGCACGGGGAGTGTTTGTTGGCAAGTTAAGGGTCAGTTATCCTCCAGGAGAAGGTGGGGGACATTGGGACAGGGCTCTCCTAGCCAGGCAGCCCCACTGCCATGGGGATTTTGTATGCCGGAGCCACCAGCGCAGACGCAGAGACCTCGCCATCTTGCAGAGGGAGGTGGATGTCTGCGGCGGTCTGAAGCCTGCGGCTGGGGCACCCATCCAGCAGCTGGGGACCCGGGGACACAGAATTCCACTCTCCAATCGGTGCAGACACTCGGCGGAATCAGACATCCACAGAGCATATGGAAAGGTCAGATTTCTTCTGGGATAAGAGGGAGGTAGATGTCTGCGGAGAAATGAAAGCTTCTGCTGGCAGAGGCACCCACTGAACAGATGGGGACCCAGAACACAGCTCTCGAAACAGCGCAGACACGGGGGCGGCGGATTCAGAGATCCACATGGCACATGGAAAGGAGAGAGAAATACACAATCAGACACTCAGAGAAGAAAGACCATGGGCAGAAAAAGAAACAGCCCACATAAGACAGAAAGGCAGGTTTCACCAGAAAAGGAAGTAAACGAAATAGAAGCAGAAATAAGCCTGCCAGAGAAAGAGTTCAGAGAAATGATCATAAGGTGGAAGAAAAGAATGGAAGACAAAATCGACAATGTGAGTAAGAGCCAAGAAGAAATGAAGAAGACCCAAGAGGAGATGAAGAAGCAGCAAGAAGAAATGCAGAAGAACCTAAAGGAGGTGCAGAATAATCAAGAAGAAATGAAAAATGACATCACTGCTATAAAGAACTCAATAGAAAGCATCAAAGGTAGACTAGATGAAGCAGAGGACCACATCAGTGAGCTAGAAGACACGGTAGGAAAAAATACCCAAGTACAGGAGCTTCTACAAAAAAAAAAGTTAAAAAGCAAGAGGAGAGCCTAAGGGAACATTGGGATAACATGAAACAAAACAACATCTGCATAATTGGGGTTCCAGAAAGAGTGGAAACTGAACAAGGATTAGAGAACATGTTTGAAGAAATAATGACAGAAAATTTCCCCAATATAGGAAAGAAAAAACCCACACAAATCCAAGAAGCTCACAAAGTCCCATGCAAAATGAACCCCAACAAACCAACACCAAGGCACATTATAATTAAAGTGGCAAACACCAACAAAAAAGTAAGAATATTTAAAGCAGCCAGAGAGAAACAGAAAATTACCTACAAAGGAACTCCCATAAGACTAGCTACTGACTTCTAAACAGAAACTCATCAGGCCAGAAAGGAATGGAATGAAATATACAAAGTCATGCAAAGGAAGGGTATGAATCCAAGAATGCTGTACCCTGCACGACTCTCAATAAAAATTGAAGGTGAAATCAAAAGCTTCAAAGACAAAAAAGGACTAAGGGAATATATTACCACCAAACCAGCAATGCAAGAATTGTTAAAGGGTTTGCTGTAATAAAAAGAAAGAGGAAGCGAAGAAGGAACTCAAAGCTAAGGACTAAAAATGGCAACAGATAAGTACTTATCAATAATAACTTTAAATGTAAACGGATTAAATGCTCCAATCAAAAGACATAGGGTAACCGATTGGATAAGAAAACCTGATCCATACATCTGCTGTATGCAAGAAACCCACCTCAGAAAAAGAGATGCACACAGATTGAGGGTGAAGGGATGGAACATGGTATTTCAGGCAAATGGAAATGAAAAAAAAGCTGGGGTTGCAATACTTATATCTGACAAATTAGATGTCAAAGTGAAGTACATAACAAGAGACAAAGAAGGCCACTTCATAATACTAAAGGGAACAAACCAACAAGAAGAAATAACTCTGGTAAACATATTTGCACCCAATACAGGAGCACCAAAATACATAAAAAAACTCTTGGAGGATATTAAGGGAGAGATTGACAGCAATACAATCATAGTAGGAGACTTTAATACCCGAATGTCACTATTGGACAAATCCTCTAAACAAAAAATTAGCAAAGAAATATCAATCCTAAATGCTTACTAGATCAGATGGAATTAAGTGACATCTTCAGAAAATTTCACCCCAAAGCCACAGAATATACATTCTTCTCCAGTGCACATGGGTCATTTGCAAAGATAGATTATATGTTTGGTCATAAAAAAGTCTCTTCAAATTCAAGAGATAGAAATAATATAAAGCATTTTGTCAGACCACATTGGCATAAAACTGGAAATCAAGTATAATAAAAACAATAGAAAGAAATCAAACACATGGAGACTAAACAGCAAGCTAATAAACAATGACTGGGTAACCAGAGAGATCAAGGAAGAAATAAAAAACATCATGGCAACAAATGACAATGACAACACAACAATCCAAAATTTATGGGACACAGTGAAAGCAGTCTTGAGAGGGAAGTTCATAGCCCTACAAGCCTACTGCAAAAAAACAGGAAACAATGGGAATAAATTACCTAAACCTACAACTCAAAGAGCTAAAACGAGAGCAACAAGAAAAGCCCAGTGTACTCAGACGGAAGGAAATAGTGAAGATCAGAGTGGAGGTAAACAACTTGAGACCAAAGAAACATAAAAAGATCAACAAAACCAAGAGCTGGTTCTTTGAAAGGATAAACAAGATTGATGGACCTCTAGCCAGACTCACAAAGAAGCAAAGACAGAAGACCCAAGTAAACAAAATCAGACATGAAAGAGGAGAAATAAAAACAGACCATGTGGAAATACAAACAATTGTTACAAAATACTATGAACAACTCTATTCCAACAAACTGGACAACCTTAAAGAAATGGACATTTTCCTAGAAAAATATAAACTTCCAAAACTCAATGAGGTGGAAACCAAACATCTCAATAATCCAATAAGTATAGAAAAAATTGAAGGAGTCATCAAAAAGCTTCCAGCAAATAAAAGCCCGGGACCAGATGTCTACACAGGAGAGTTTTACCAATCATTGAAGGAAGAATTAAAACCTATCCTCTTCAGACTGATCAAAAACATTCAAGAAAAAGGAACACTTCCAAACACCTTCTATGAAGCCAACATCACCCTAATACCAAAACCAGACAAAGACAACACAATGAAAAAGAAATATAGGCCAATATCTCTCATGAACATATATGCCAAAATCCTCAACAACTTTCTAGCAAATCGGATCAAGCAGTACATCAGAAAGATCATACACCATGACCAAGCAAGATTCATCCCAGGAATGCAGGGTTGGTACAATATCCGCAAATCAATAAATGTGATACATCACATAAACGACTTGAGAGATAAAAATCACATAGTCATATCAATTGATGCAGAAAAAGCATTTGACAAAATCCAACATCCTTTCTTGATAAAAACTCTGAGCAAAGTGGGAATAGAAGGATCATACCTCAACATCATAAAAGCCATATGATGGGCAAAAACTAAAACCATTTCCCCTAAGAACAGGAATAAGACAGGGATGCACATTCTCACCTCTCCTGTTCGACATAGTACTAGAAATATTAGCCATTGCAATTAGACAAGAAGAAGAAATAAAAGGCATCCAAATAGGAAAAGAAGAAGTAAAGCTGTCCTTATTTGCACATGACATGATATTGTACATAAAAAACCCAAAGGACTCCATTCCAAAACTAATTGACTTAATTAATGAATTTATCAATGTAGCAGGATAGAAAATTAATGCTAAGAGGTCTGTGGCATTTCTATACACTAATAGTGAAATCACAGAAAGAGAAAAAAAAAGCAATCGCATTTACCATTGCACCAAAAAAATTAAGATACCTAGGAATAAACCTAACTAAAGAAGTAAAAGACCTATATGCAAAAAACTACAGGACACTGAAAAAAAGAGATAGAGGAAGATGTTAACAGATGGAAGAGCATACCATGCTCATGGATTGGGAGAATCGATATCATTAATATGTCCATACTACCCAAAGCAATCTATAGATTCCATGCAATACCCATTAAAATACCAACGACATATTTCAAAGACCTAGAAAGAATTCTTAATAGACTCATCTGCAACAACAACAACAAAAAAAAAAAAGACCACGAATATCCACAGCAATTCTGAGAAAGAAGAATAAAGTAGGTGCGATCTCAATACCAGATTTCAAGCTACACTACAAAGCAACTGTTCTCAAAACAGCCTGGTACTGGCACAAGAACAGACATATAAACCAATGGAATAGAATAGAGAACCCAGATATCCACCCAAAGCACTATGCTCAACTAATATTTGACAAAGGAGGCATGAACATTCAATGGAGCCAAGATAGCCTCTTCAATAAATGGTGTTGGGAAAATTGGACAGATACATGCAAAAAAATGAAACTGGACCACCAACTGACACCAAATACAAAAATAAACTGAAAATGGATACAGGACTTAAACATTAGAAGGGAAACCATAAAAATACTAGAGGAATCCACCGGCAGCACAGTCTCAGATATATGCCGAAGAACTTCTTCACTGATTCTGCTCCAAAGGCAATGGAAGCTAAAAAAAATAAATAAATAAACAAATGGGACTACATCAAAATAAAAAGCTTTTGCACAGCAAAAGAAACCATCAACAAGACAACAAGAAAGATCACTGCATGGGAGAACATATTTGCAAATGTTATCACTGACAAAGGTTTAATCTCCAAAATCTACAGCCAATTTATACAACTTAATAAAAAGAAGAGGAACAATCTGATAAAAAAAAATGGCCAATGGACCTAAATAGAACCTTTTCGAAAGACGACAGAAATAAGGCCAAGAGACACATGAAAACATGTTTAAAGTCACTAATCATCTGAGATATGCAAATCAAAATGACAATTCGATACCATCTTACAACTGTCAGAATGGCAATCATCAACAAATCAACAAACGGCAAGTGTTGGCTAAGATGCGGAGAAAAAGGAACCCTTGTGCACTGTTTTTGGGAATGCATACAGGTGCAGCCACTGTGGAGAACAGTGTGGAGTTTCTTCAAAAAACTAAAAATGGATCTCCCATTTGACCCTGTAATCCCACTCTTAGGAATTTATCCTAAGAAATCACAAACACAAATCAGAAAGGATTTATGCACCCCTATGGTCATAGCAGCACAATTTACAATAGCTACAATTTGGAAACAGCCTAGGTGCCCGTCAGCAGATGAGTGGATCAGAAAACTGTGGTACATCTACACAATGGAATTCTATGCTGCCATGAAAAAGAAGGAATTCTTGTCATTTGCAGCAACCTGGTTGGAACTGGAGAGCCTTATGCTTAGTGAAATAAGCCAGTCATTGAAGGAGAAGCTTCACATAATCTCACTCATTTGTGGATAATAAAGAACATTATAAACTGATGAATAAAAGGATAGATACAGAGGCAGTGAAGCTTCAAACAGACTGAAATTACAGCAGGAAGATTAAAGTTAGGTGAGGTAGATAAGAGTTCAATCAAAGGACTTGTATGCATGCATATAAGCATAACCAATGAACATAGACACTGGGTGTTTGGGGTATGTCTGCGAGGGAGGGGGGCAATTGGAAGATATGTATAAAAAATAGTAAAAATTTGAGTTAAAAAAAGGTAAAATCAATTGAGGAGAAAAGAATAAAAATATTTTTTTATTTGAAATAATAAAAAAATAAAAAAACAAAAAAAAATTTAAAAATAAAATAAAATGGGCTGTAGTGGAGGTCATTCACTTCTACTATTGTTCTGTTTGCACTCCTGTTTCCCAGTACGGTGTGTATTGCAAATCCGTGTGTTCCACCGCTGGAATATGTCTTAATCTTTTTATTGTTTTTTGATTATGCCAGAGTCAATTTGTGAGTCATCCACTGGGTGGCAGTGTTTTGAAACTGACCTCTGACACTAAGCACAGGACCTCTCTAGGCTGTGCTTAGATCCTGCTACTCTGTGGTTCTCAATACTGGTTTGTGGGGATGGGTTGCCCCAGAGCTGATTCTCTGATGGTTATTCTGTGCTCTAATCCCCAGGTTCCAGAAAAGCACCCTTCTCCTGCAGTCTTTTAGGATGTCTTCAAGTGCATGATCCTATGTATTGGGCTTAGCAATCAGAAGCCAGGGTCTGAAGAGGAGAATGCTGTCTGTGCTCTCTCCCTTTCCCGCTCCTGTTCGAGCAGCTGATACACTGTAATAACTCCCAGGCTGTCCTTCTGCCTCAGACCAAAATATGTTGTTTTCTAGAGCTCCCCTCTGTAAATAATTCTGAGGGTCCTCTTCCACATTTAGAGTTCACACCCTGCCCCACATCCTCGGATTTCTCTTTAGAGCAACTTTCCCCCAGTCCAGTTCCCACAGTGTGCACTTCTCTGATCTGAGGGACAGGAGACCTCACCTAATCCCATGCAAAATCTGACTTTTCTGTGTGCCATGTGGAGCTCCTCTGAGTACGAGTGTCTGTGCCGATTGGATAGTGGTGTTCTGGGTCCCCCGGCTGTTCAGTGGGAGCTGCAGCTAGCTTTTCAGACTGTTGTAGACATCCACTTCCCGCTGCAAGATGGTGCAGTCTCTGTGTTCGCGCTGGTGGCTCTGGCAGACAAAAACCCCATGGCAGTGGGGCTGCCTGGTCAGGGGAGCCCCTTCCAGCAGTCACTCACCTTCTCCTGAAGGATAACTGTCCCTAAACTTGGCAACAAACATTGCCAGTGCAACTCTCAACTGCTCTCTCCATCTGCCCAGCAATAAGGCTCCAGACATGTCCGTCTATTCTGCCGCCATTTTTTTTGAAGGCTTGATTTTTATTGAATGAAGAAGATTCTGAGACACATAATTATTACTATAGGGAAATTCCACAACATTATTGTTTAATAATTCTTTGTGGAGAAAACACCAAAAGGGTGGGAATAAAGTATTAGGTATACTGTTCACTGCAAGCTTTACAGAATAAGAACAATATTACCTTAGACTTTTGCTTCTGCATGTAAAAGGTGCAATAAGTTTTGCTAACCTGAGAACTGTAAGAGGTATAATTTATGATACATTTCTTGAAACTGCTAACCATAGAGGATTATTAATCAATGACACTATTTGGAAAGATATGATTGACAAAGCAATCATCCTTAATATGCCCAAACAACTATGGAAACTTTTTGCATATATATTATATATGCATGTTTGGATGTCCTGATGCAGACAAATTATGGGATGAGAATAAATTTCATTTCATTGAAGATTTTTGTTGGAAATTAAACCAGAGAGAAGATGCCTGTGTGAACTGTGAAATGCAAGCCCTTAATAAAATTCAAGAAGTATTCACATTGCATAGAATAAAATTCAAGAAGTATTCACATTGCATAGAACTTCTGAACTATCCTTTATTAAAGAATAAATTATATGTGATGAATTGTACAAGTGACAACAAGCAGAGTTTTTAATAAATTCTCTGAATAGTGAACAGTTGACAGCCTTTCAGACTATAACCATCAAAGATCAAATTGTACACCCCAAATGCTTTTCCTTGGATAGTCCAGGTGGCAGTGGAAAAACACATCTTTATAAAGTTGTAATACATTATATTAGAAGCTGTGGTGGTACTGTTTTACCCACAGCATCTATAGGGATTGCTGCAAATTTACTTCTGGTGGAAGAAACTTTCATTCCCAATATAAATTACTGATTCCATAAAATGAACCTTCAATTTATAGACTTTATGTAAAGAGTGAAATTGCTAAACCATTAAAAAGACCCGACTTTTCATTAATGATGAATGCACCATGACATCCAGTCATGCTATAACTGCCATAGATAGATTACTAAAAGAAATTATGAATTTGAATGTTGCTTTTGGTGCAAAAGTTCTCCTTCTTGGAGGGGATTTTCGACAATATCTCAGTGCTGTGCTGCATGCCATGCAATCAGCCATAGTACAAATGAGATTAAAGTACTGTAGTGTTTGGGGATGTTTCAGAAAGTTGTCTCTTAAAACAAATATGAGATCAGAGGATTCTGCTTATAGTGAATGGTTACTGAAACTTGGAGATGGCAAACTTAATAGCAGTTTTTGCTTAGGAATGGATATTATTGAAAGCCCCCATGAAAGGACTTGTAAAGGATCTATTATTAAATCTACCTTTGGAAATAGCATATCTATAGATAATGTAAAAATATGTCCAAGATCATGCAGGTCTTCCAGGGGGCTGCCAAATCAGGCATACTTGAGTGGCAAAACCTCTCTGCCATCACAGACACTCCAGGGGTGGTCAGTGGGGGCATTGAGACCACGCCATCTTAAAAAACAGAACTGGGGGGAGAAAAAATGGCGGCGGAATAGACAGATGAGTCTGGAGCTTTGTCACTAGGAAGAGGGAGAGAGAACAGCTGAGAGTCGCACTGGGAGTGTTTCTTGGCAAGTTAAGAGTCAGGTATCCTCTAGGAGAAGGTGGGGGACTGCTGGACAGGCCTCTCCTGACCAGGCAGCCCCACTGCCACAGGGTTTTTGTCTGCCAGAACCACTAGTGTGAATGCGGAGACCGCACCATCTTGCAGAGGGAAGTGGATGTCTGCAGCAGACTGAAAGCTGCAGCTGAAGCACTCACTGAACAGCTGGGGGACCCAGAACACCGGTCTCAAATCTGCACAGACACACGGACTCAGAGAAGATCCACACAGCACATGGAAAGGTTAAATTTCGCTTGGGATTAGGTGAGGTCTCCTGTCCCACAGAAAAGAGACACACACACTGTGGGAACCTGGCTGCGGGAAAGCTCTTTCTGGACAGATCCGTGGATGTGGGGCAGGGTGTGATCCCTAAGTGTGGAAGTAAACTCTCAGAGCTATTGACAGAGGGGAACTCTAGAAAACAACTCATTTTTATCTGAGGCAGAAGGACAGCATGGGAGTTATTACAGTGTCCCGGCTGCAAAATCCCCACAAACCGGTTTTGAGAACCACAGAGTAGCAGGATCTGAGCACAGCCTAGAGAGGTCCTGTGCTTAGCCTCAGAGGACAATTCCAAAACACTGCCACACAGTGGATGACGCACAAAATGACTCTTGCATAACCACAAAAGAATAAAGAGATTAATACACAACTCAGCAATGGAACACAGGGAACAACAATACCCTCTCTACTGGAAAACAGGAATGCGAAGCAGAACAATAGTGGAAGTGAATGACCATTCTATTTTTTTTTAATTTTTAATTCAATTTTATTTTATTTTTAAGTTTTGCATATTTTAATAAAAGAATTATTTTTTTCTATCCTCCTCAATTGATTTAACCTTTTTAATTATTACATTTTTGTTTTCAACTAGTATTATTACTACTACTACTATTTTACCTTTTCGAGATTAGAGTTCTAGATTCTATTTTCATCTTTCCTTTAGCATAATTTTATTCTATCTCAACTTTACTTTATGCTAACACTTTCTTCCTAACTTTCACCATTTTGTCTTGTTTTCTATTTCACTTTTTTAACTTTAGATTCTCCCTATTCTTTCTCTTTACCTGCTTAAAATTTCACCCCACTTATATATCTAATTTCAAATCCCCTACTCCAAGTTTATACATAACTCTCTCTTCTTGTCTTCACTATCCAAAAAGATGTTTTTCCTCTATGTCCTTCTGTTGCGGTTTGCCTGAACGGTGATTATATTGATTTTTTGTACTTTTTTCTGAGACTGTTTTAGTTTATTCAACTTCTTTTATTTTGCTCTTTGTTTGCTTTGTTTTCGTTTGTTTTTTACATCTCTTTTCCCATGCCTCCCTTGATACCAATTGTTATTTGTAATTTGTATTAATCTCCAGGTACTGGATGCTGGCATTTGTTGGGATTAGTTACTGTTCTATTGGAGTTTTCTCCTGACATCTATATTTTGTTCCCCTTTTCTCTCTTATTCTCTTTCTTTTCTCTCTGACATTTTTTTCTTTCTCTCTTCTTCTTCTTCTTCTTCTTCTTCTTCTTCTTCTTCTTCTTCTCCTCCTCCTTTTTTAGTTTTTTATTTTATTTTATTTTATTTTTTATTCATTTTTTTTCCCTCTCCCAAATTGATTTTGGCACTTCTTTCTTTTTTTTACCCTCATTTTCTTCTTCTTCTTTCTCTACTTATCCCTAATTTGTCTTTCATTGGTGGTCATCTTATTGGTGATTATTAACGTAGTGAATACATTTCTATTCAGTGCCTTGTGTGTTGTACCTGGTCGTGCTGTAGTTTGTGCCTTTGAATCAATGAAGAAGAGAGAACTACATAACCAGATACCCAGAGAAAAAAGACCATGGGCAGAAGAAGAAACAGCCCATATGACAGAAAGGCAGGTATCACCAGAAAAGGAAGCAAATGAAATAGAAGCAGAAATAAGGCTGCCAGAGAAAGAGTTCAGAGAAATGATCATAAGGTGGATGAAAACTATGGAAGACAAAATCGACAATTTGAGTAAGATCCAAGAGGAAATGAAGAAGAACCAAGAGGCAATGAAGAAGAAACAAGAAGAAATGCAGAAGAATCCAAAAGAAATGCAGAATACCCAAGAAGAAATGAAAAATGACATCACTGCTATAAAGAACTCAATAGAAAGCATCAAAAGTAAATTAGAAGAATCAGAGGACACCATAAGTGAGCTAGAAGACATGTTAGGAAAAAATACCCAAATACAGCCATTTTCTAGAAAAAAAAAATAAAAAGCCAAAGGAGAGCCAAAGGGAACTTTGGGATAACACGAAACAAAACAACATCCACATAATTGGGGTTCCAGAAAAAGTGGAAACTGAGCAAGGATTAGAGAACCTGTTTGAAGAAATAATGACAAAAATTTCCCTAATATAGGAAAGAAAAACCCCACACCAATCCAAAAAGCTCACAGAGAACAAAGCAAAATAAACACCAAAAAACCAACACCAAGGCACAATATAATTAAATTGGCAAACACCAACAACAAAGTAAGAATCTTAAAAATGGCCATAGAGAAAAAGAAAGTTACCTAAAAAGGAACCCCCATAAGACCAGCTACTGATTTCTCAAAAGAAACTCATCAGGCCAGAAGGGAATGGAATGAAATATACAAATTCATGCAAAGGAAGGGTCTGAATCCAAGAATACTGTACCCTGCAAGGCTTTCAATCAAAATTGAAGGTGAAATCAGAAGATTCACAGACAAAAAAGGACTAAGGGAATATATTACCACCAAACCAGCAATGCAAGAAATGTAAAAGGGTCTGCTGTAATAAAAAGAAAGAGGAAGCAAAGAAGGAACTCTGGGGTAAAGACAAAAAATGGCGACAGATAAGTATCTATCAATAAAAACTTTAAATTTAAACGGAATAAATGCTCCAATTAAAAGACATAAGGTAACCGATTGGATCAGAAAACATGATCCATATATCAGCTGTCTACAAGAAACCCACCTCAGAAAAAGAGATGCACACAGATTGAGGGTAAAGGGATGGAAGATGGTGTTTCAGGCAAATAGAAATGAAAAAAAGGCTGGGATTGGAATACTTATATCTGACAAATTAAATTTGAAAGTTCAGGACATAACAAGAGATAAAGAAGGCCACTTCATAATACTAAAAGGAACAATCCAACAAGAAGAAACAACTCTGGTAAACATATATGCACCCAATATAGGAGCACCTAAATACATTAAAAAAAAACTCCTAGAGGATATTAAGGGAGAGGTTGACAGCAATATTATCATAGTAGGAGACGTTAATACCCCACTGTCACCACTGGACAAATCCTCTAAAGAGAAAATCAGCAAAGAAACATCAATCCTAAATGACTCACTAGAGATGGAATTAATCGACATCTTCAGAATATTTCGCCCAAAGCCACACAATATACATTCTTCTGTAGTGCACATGGGTCATTTTTAAAGATAGACCATATGTTGGCTCATAGGCAAAGTCTCTTCAAATTCAAGAAGATAGAAATCATATGAAGCATTTTTCTCAGACCACAGTGGCATAAAACTGGAAATCAACTATAATAAATACAATAGAAAGAAATCAAACACATGGAGACTAAACAGCATGCTATTAAACAACGACTGGGTAACCAGAGAGATCAAGGAAGAAATAAAAAACATCATGGCAACAAATGACAATGACAACACAACAATACAAAATTTGTGGGACACAGTGAAAGCAGTCTTGAGAGGGAAGTTCATAGCCCTACAAACCTACTGCAAAAAATAGGAAACAATGGTAATAAATTACCTAACCCTACAACACAAAGTGCAAGAAAGATAGCAACAAGAAAAGCCCAGTGTAAGAAATAGTAAAAGATCAGAACAGATATAAACAACATGTAGACCAAAGAAACAATTCAAAAAATCAATAAAACCAAGAGCTTGTTCTTTGAAAGCATAAACAAGATTGATGGAGCTCTAGCCAGGATCACCAAGAAGCAAAGAGAGAAGACCCAAATAAACAAAATCAGAAATGAAAGAGGAGAAATGAGAACAGGCCCCGCCAAAATACAAAAGATTGTTAAAAAATACTATGACCAACTCTATTCCAACAAATTGGACAACTTATAAGACATGGACATATTCCTAGAAATATATAACCTTCCAAAACTCAATCATGAAGAATCCAAACATATCAATAGTCCAATAACTATGGAAGAAATTGAAGCAGACATCAAAAAGTTTCCAGCAAACAAAAGTCTGGGACCAAATGGCTACATAGGAGAGTTTTACCGAACATTCAAGGAAGAATTAAAACCTATCCTCCTCAGACTATTTAAAAATATTCAAGAACAAGGAACACTTCCAAACACCTTCTATGAAGTCAGCATCACCCTAGTACCAAAACCAGATAAAGACAAGACAAGGAAAGAGAATTATAGGGCAATATCTCTCATGAACATAGATGCCAAAATCCTCAACAACATTCTACCAAATCGGATCCAGCAGTACATCAGAAAGATCATACACCATGTCCTAGTAGGATTCATCCCAGGAATGAAAGGATGGTACAATATCTGCAAATTAATAAACGTGATACATCATATAAACAAATTGAGAGATAAAAATCACATAGTCATACCAATTGATGCAGAAAAAGAATTTGACAAAATCCAACACCCTTTCTTGATAAAAACTCTCAACAAAGTGGGAATAGAAGGATCATACCTTTACATCACAAAAGCCATATATGAAAAACCCACAACTAACATCATACACAATGGACAAAAACTGAAACCATTTCTCCTAAGAACTGGAACAAGACAGGGATGCCCACTCTCACCGCTCCTGTTCAACTTAGTAATGGAAGTATTAGCTATTGCAATTAGACAAGAAGAAGAAATAAAAGGCATCCAAATTGGAAAAGATGAAGTAAAGCTGTCCTTAATTGCAGAGGACATGTTACTGTACATAAAAACCCAAACGGCCCATACCTGTTTGGCTCAGTGGATAGAGCCTCGGCCTGCGGAATGCAAGGTCTGAGGGTTGATTCCAGTCAAGGGCATGTACCTTGGTTGCAAGCACATCCCCAGTAGGAGGCTTTCTGGAGGCAGTTGATCAATTTCTCACTCTCTCTTTGATGTTTCTAACTCTCTATCCCTCTCCCTTCTGCTTTGTAAAAAAAAAAAAAATCAAGAAAATATATTTTAAAAAATCCCGCAGGACGCCACCCCAAAACTAATTGACTTAATATATGAATCCGGCAATGTAGCAGGATGCAAAATTAATGCCAAGAAATCTGTGTCATTTCTATACACTAATAGTGAAATTACGGGAAGACAGACTAAAAAAAGCAATCCCATTTACCATCACACCAAAAAAATTAAGATACCTAGGAATAAACCTAAATAAAGAGGTAAAATTCCTATATGTAGAAAACTACAGGGCACTGAAAAAAGAGATAGAGGAAGATGTTAACAGATGGAAGAGCATACCATGCTCATGGATTGGGAGAATCAACATCATTAAAATATCCATACTACTCAGAGGAATCTATAGATTCAATGCACTACCCATTAAAATACCAATGACATATTTCACAGACCTAGAAAGAATTCTTCATAGATTCATCTGGAAGAAAAAAGACCACGAATAGCCACAGCAATTCTGAGAAGTAGAATAAAGTAGGTGGGATCTCAGTACCAGATTTCAAGCTATATTACAAAGCAACTCTTCTCAAAACAGCCTGGTACTGGCTCAAGAACAGATATATAGACCAATGGAATAGAATAGAGAACCTAGATATCCACCCAAACCATTATGCTCAACTAATATTTCACAAAGGAGGCATGAACATACAATGGACCAAAGATAGTCTCTTCAATAAATGGTCTTGGGAAAATTGGACAGATACATGCAAAAAAATGTAACTAGACCACCAACTTACACCAAATACAAAAATAAACTCAAATTGAATACAGGACTTAAACGTTAGAAGGGAAACCATAAAAATTAGAAGGGAATACACAGGCAGCACAATCTCAGACATATGCTGTAAGAACTTATTCACTGATACTACTCCAAAGGCAATGGAAGCTAAAGAAAAAATAATCAAATGGGACTACATCAAAATAAAAAGTTTTTGCACAGCAAAAGAAACCATCAACAAAACAACAAGAAAGCCCACTGTATGGGAGAACATATTTGCAAATGTTATCACTGAGAAAGGTTTAATCTACAGGCAATTTATACAACTTAATAAAAGGAAGATAAAAGATCCAATAAAAAATGGGCAACGAACCTAAATAGAACCTTTTTGAAAGATGACAGAAGGAAGGCCAAGAGCCACATGAAAATATTTTCAAAGTCACTAATTATCTGAGAGATGCAAATCAAAATGACAATGTGATACCATCTTACACCTGTCAGAATGGCAATCATCAACAAATCAACAAACGACAAGTGTTCGCGAGGATGTGGAGAAAAAGGAACCCTTGTGCACTGTTGGTGGGAATGCAGACTGGTGCAGCCACTGTGGAGAACAGTATGGAGTTTCCTCAAAAAACTAAAAACAGATCTCCCATTTGACCCAGCAATCCCACTCTTAGGAATTTATCCTAAGAAATTACAAACACCAATCAGAAAGGATTTATGTACCCCTATGTTCATAGCAGCACAATTTACAATAGCTACAATTTGATAACAGCCTAGGTGCCTGTCAGCAGATAAGTAGATCAGAAAACCATGGTACATCTATGCAATGGAATTCTATCCTGCCATTAAAAAGAAGGAATTCTTACCATTTGCAGCATCCTGGATGGAACTGGAGAGCCTTATGCTTAGTGCAGTAAGCCAGTCAATGAAGGAGAAAGACCACATGATATCACTCATTTGTGGATAATAAAAAACATTGTAATGTGATGAAAAAAAGGATAGATACAGAGGGAATAAAGCACCAAATAGACTGTGAAATTATAGCAGGAAGATTAAGGAGAGGTGAGGTAGATAAGAGATCAAGCAAAGTACCTGTATGCATACAGGTAAGCATAACCAATGAACATAGACAGTGGGGTATTGGGGTATGCCTAGGAGGGAGGGTGCAATGGGGAGTTATGTATACATGTAACACAATAAAATAAATAAATAAGTAAATAAATAAAGACTATCCTACCTTTCACAAAAACAAACAAACAAACAAACAAAAAACAGAACTTCTTGGGAGTAGGATTCTAGCCTCACCACCCCCCAAGCTGGTCTCAGATGCAAACCAGGACTCTATAGCCACTCTGAACAAAGACCTGCTACCACAGCTGCAGACCCACAGACATCAAGTATCCAGACATTGTGTCCACAGATTTATGTGATTTACAGTGTTCAAGACCCTCTCCGTATGCCTGCTGCCGTGGCATGGGAACTGCTAGACCCGCTCTGTGCTATCAGGCCTTCTGCTCTCACAGGGCATGTGTACTACCTGATTTTGTGCCTGGGTGTGCAGTCTCAGGGAATCTGTTTCCTGCAGTGTGCACTCAAGCAACCAGACCCCACACCCTACAGTGTGGCTGCACTACCTGAATTGAGCTTGGGCACCGAGACACAGAGGGACTGTTTTCCACAGTGTGCACTCGCATGACCAGACCCCACACCCACGCAGGGTGACTGTGCCACCTCACTTGTATTCTGGGCAAACTCACATGGATGTCAGTTTCCTGTAGCACAGGAGTTGACCTCTTGCCAACACAAGTTGGCTGTGTAACCTGGTCAACCAAGCAGACCAGGGACTCTGATTCTCCACACAAGAGGCAGGACTGAGCACAAGTGACTTGACTCTGTTTCTAATTGCATGTGCTGGGATCCCTGATTCTCTGTGCATGCACACTGAGAGCCAGTGACTCCAATTCTCAGCACATGTGCACACAGGGACCCTGATTCTCAGTGCAAAGTGCCACCAAGCAACAAAGACTATGATATTTGATTCTTGGCACAGGCATAGGGGGACTCTGACACCTGGCCTGTGCTAGAGCAGTGGTTCTCAACCTTCCTAATGCCACGTAGGAATGCCTTTAATGTAGTTCCTCATGTTGTGGTGACCCCCAACCATAAAATTATTTTCGTCACCACAACATGAGGAACTGCATTAAAGGGACGTGGCATTAGGAAGGTTGAAAACCACTGTGCTAGAGGATTCTGATTTTCAGCAAACACCAACAGTGTCTCTTTTCATCACAACACAGGCAGGGTCCAAGATTCTATGTTCACAAACAAGGCCACACTGAGTGCCAGTGATTTTGATCCTGTGTGAGCCTGGGTTCCACTGACCCACAGAAGCCACACATCTTGGTGTTGGAGCTCTTCAATGATACTTGGGTAGCACAAAGTTCCCACAGCACATGACCCAGGCCCCCAAAACTTGGCATTTGAAACTTAGAATGGGGGACAATAAACCAATACCCAGAGGAAAGAAAAAGAAGAATTGCCAAGAAAAGAAATAAGTGAAATGGAAGCATGCAACGTGACAGAAAAAGAATTCAGAGAAATAGTCATACAGTTCATAAACCTGGTTGATGAGAAAATCAACAACCTATGCAAAAATCAGGAAGAAATCAAAAGTGGTATAGCTACAAGCAAAAACATTAAAAAGCAGGAGGAGAGCCTAAGGGAGCTTTGGAACAATGCAAAACAAAATAACATATGTATAATAAGGCCGCCAGAAGGACAAGAAGAGCTGCAAGGATTAGAAAACCTATTTGAAGAAATAATGACAGAAAAATTCCCTGATGTGAGGAAGAAAAAAGTTACACAAGTATAGAGGGTCCCAAGCAAGATGAATCCCAAAAGATCATACCAAGGCATGTCATAATTACAGTGACAAATGTTAACAACAAAGAGAGAACCTTAAAGGTTACAAGAGAGAGACAAAGAGTTACCTACAAAGGATCACTCATCAGATTATCAAATGATTGCTCAACAGAGGCAGATCAAGCTAGAAGGAAATAGAAGGAAGTATACAAAGTGATGCAAAGTAAAGGACTAAATCCAAGAATACCCTATGCAGCAATACTATCAGTCAAAATTGAAAGGGAAATCAGGAGCTTCACAGACAAAAAAAGGCTAAGGAAGTTTATCACTACCAATCCAGCAATGCAAGGAATGCTAAAGGAAATGCTGTAAAAAAAAAAAAAAGAAAGGGGGGGGGGGCGTAATGGTGATATATGTATACATGTAACACAATAAAAAAAAGAAATAGAAAGGAAGTAAGAAGGAACACAGCCATAAAGTACAGAAATGGCTACAAGCAAGTACCTATCATTAATAACAGTAAATGTAAATGGATTAAATGCTTCAATCAAAAGACATCAAGTGAGTGAATGGATAAGAAAACATGACCCATACATATGCTGTCTACAGGAGCTGCAAATCAGAACAAGGGACTCACATAGACTGAAAGTGAAGGGAAGGAAAAATATCTATCAGGCAAATGGAAATGAAAAATGCTGGGGTTGCCATACTTATATCTTACAAGATAGACCTTAAAGTGAAGACCATAACCAAAGACAAGAGAGGGCACTTCATAATTCTAAAGGGATTGATACAACAGGAGGATATAACTCTGCTAAACATTTATATACCCAATGCAGGAGCACTCAAATACATAAAAACCTTCTGGAAGATATAAGGGGAGAGATTGACAACAACATAATCATTGTAGGAGAGTTTAATACCCCATTATCATCACTGGATAAATCCTCTAGCCAGATATTAGCAAAGAAACATCTATTTTAAATGACTCACTTGATCAAATGTACTTAATCGACATCTTTAGAATATTACACCCCAAAACTACATAATATACATTCTTCTCAAGTGCATATGAGGCATTGTCAAAGATAGACCACATATTGGGACACAAGCAAAATCTCTCCAAATTCAAGAGGATTGAAATCATATCAATAATCTTCTCAGATCACAATGGCATAAAATTAGAAATCAACTACAATAAAAATAATTAAAAAGATTCAATCACTTGGAGGCCAAGTAGCATACTATTAAACAATGAGAGGGTTACCAAAGAGATCAAAGAAGAAATAAAAAACATCCTGGAAAAATAGACAGTGAAAACACAATACCAAATCTTTGAAACAAAGTCAAAGACATCCTAAGAGGGAAGTTCATATAATTGCAGGCTTACCTCAAAAAAAAAAAAAAAAACAGAAACACTAGTAATAAACCATCTAACTCTGCAACTTGAAAATTTAGAAAGAGAGCAAAAAGAAAACCCAAGTGTGAGCAGAAGGAATAAAATAATAAAAATGAGAGTGGAAATAAATGATAAAGAGATTTTAAAAAATACAAAAGATCAATGAAACCAAGAGATGGTTCTTTGAAAAGATAAACAAGATTGATGAACCTCTAGCCAGGCCCACCAAGAAGCAAACAGAGAGGAACCAAATAAACAAATCAGAAATGAAAGAGGTGAAATAACAACAGACCCCAAAAACATACAAAGAATCTTTTTTAAAAAATACTATGAGCAACTCTACTCCAACAAACTGGTCAATCTAGAAGAAATGGACATATTCCTAGAAAAATACAATCTTCCAAAACTCAATCAGGAGAAATGAAATAATCTTAATAGTTCAATAACTATGGAGGAAATTAAAGCAATAATAAAAAAAATGCAAGAAACAGAAGTACCGGACCAGACACCTTCACAGGGGAGTTGTTTTTTTTTTAAACATTCAAAGAAGAAATAAAACCTAACTTCCTCAGACTATTCAAAAAAATTCAAGAGGGCCCTAACCAGTTTGGCTCAGTGGTTGGAACATTGGCCTACAGACTTAAGGGTCCCAGGTTTGATTCTGGTCTTGTACCTTGGTTGTGGGCATATACCTAGTAGGAGGTGTTCAGAAGGCAGCTGATTGATATTTCTCTATCATCAATGTTTCTAGCTCTCTATCTCTCTCTGTTCCTTCCTGTAAAAATCAATAAATTTTATTTTTTAAAAACTCCAAGAGGAAGGAGCACTTCCAAGCTCTTTCAATGAAGCTAGCATTACACTAATCCCAAAACAGATAAAGTCAATACAAAGAAAGAGAATTACAGGCCCATATCCCTCAGGAACTTAAATGTCAAAATCCTCAACAAAAATGAAATCAAATCGAATCCAACATTACATTAGAGAGAACACACACCATAAACAAGTGGGGTTTATTCCAGAGATGCAAGGATTGTACAATATCTGCAAATCAATAAATGTGATACACCACATAAACAAACTGAGAGATAAAAACTATATAATCATATTTATTGATGCAAAGAATGCATTTGACAAAATCCAATACCCTTTCTTAATAAAAACTCTCTTCAAGGTGGGAATAAAAGGACATTACTTCAATATAATAAAAGACAAGACATATGTATATGACAAACCCACAGTCAACGTTATACTCAATGGGCAAAACTAAAATCATTTCCCCTAAGAATATGAACAAGACAAAGTTACCCACTCTGTCCACTCCTGTTCTACATAGTACTGAAAATGGTAGCCATTGCGATCAGAAAAGAAGAAGAAATAAATGACATCCAAATTAGAAAAGAAGAAGTAAAACTGTCCTTATTCACTCAGGACATGATATTGTACATGGAAAACCCCAAACACTCCATCAAAAATCTACTAGACTTAATAAATGAATTTGGCAACGTAGCAGGATACAAAATTAACACCAAAAAGTCTATGGCTTTTCTGTACACAAATAATGAACTCACAGAAAGAGAATTTTAAAAAGCAATCCCATTTACCATTGCAACAGAAAAATTAAGATACCACAGAATAAACATAACTAAAGAGACAAAGGACCTGTACTCCGAAAATTGCAGGACACTTAAAAAAAGAGAGGGAGATAGAAGAAGATATGAACAAATAGAAGAATATATCATGTTCATTGATTGGTGGAATCAACATCATTAAAATGTCCATACTACTCAAAGCAATCTATAAATTCAACACAATGCCCATTAAAATACCAATACCAATATAAAAAATATCTGGAACAATTGATAGTACTGGAAGTGCTAGCCATTGCGATCAGAAAAGAAGAAGAAATAAATGACATCCAAATTGGAAAAGAAGAAGTAAAACTGTCTTTATTCAATAAGGACATGATATTGTACATAGGAAACCCCAAATATCCATCAAAAAACTACATACTTCAAAGACCTAGAACAAATTCCCCCAAAATTCATCTGGAATAAAAAAAAAGACCCTGGATAATGGAGCAATCTTAAGAAAGGAGAACAAAGTTGGGAGGTATCACAATACTAGATATCAAGCTATACTAAAAAGCCACTGTTCTAAAAACTTCTTGGTACTGGCACAAGAACAGACATATAGACCAGTGAAACAGAACAGAGAACCCAGAAATTGACACAAGCCATTATGCTCGATTAATATTTGACAAAGGAAACAAGAGCATACAATGGAGTCAAGACAGTCTCTTCAATAAATGGTGATGGGAAAACTAGACAGATACTTGAAAAAAAATGAAACTAGTCTACCAACTTGTACAATAGGCAAATATAAACACAAAATGGATAAAGGACTTAAACATAAGATGGGGATTCATAAAAGCCTTAGAAGAACCCAGAGGCAGCGAAATAGCAGACATTTGTCCTAGCAATATCTTTACCAATTCAGCTCCTTGGACAATGGAAACTAAGGAGAAAATTTAAAAAAATGGGAATACAAAACAATAAAAAGCTCTGCACAGCAAAAAGAAACATCAACAAAACAACAAGAAAGCATACTGCATGGGAGAACATATTTGTCAATGTTATCTCTGATAAGGTTTTAATCTACAACAGTTACAAGGAACTCATATAACTTAAAAAAAGGGAGATAAATAATCCAATCAAAAATGGACAAAGGACCTAAATAAGCTTTTTGAAAGAGGACATTCAGAAAGCACAGAGACATATGAAAACATGCTCAAAGTCACTAATCATCCATGAGATGCAAATCAAAACAATGAGTTACCATCTCACACATCTCAGAATGGCTATCTCAACAAATCGACAAATGACAAGTGCTGGAGAAGATGCAGAGGAAAAGAAACCCTCCTTCACTGCTGGTGGGAATGAAGACTGGTGTAGCCACTGTGGAAAATAGTATGGCGTTTCCTCAAAAAATTAAAAATGGAACTGCCATTTGACCCAGTGATCCCACTTCTAGGAATATATCCCAAGAAAACAGAAACACCAATCAGAAAGGATATATGCACCCCTATGTTCATAGCAGTGCAATTCACCATAGCTAAGATTTGAAACAGCCCAAGTGCCCATCAGCAGATGATTGGATTAAAAAACTGTGGTACATCTACACAATGGAATACTACACTGCGGTAAAAAAAGAAGGAGCTCCTACCATTTGCAACAACATGGATTGAGATGGAAAGCATTATGCTATGTGAAATAAACCCATCAGTGAAAGATAAATACCCCATGATCTCATTCATTTATGGAATATAAAGAACATTATAAATTGTTGAACAAAAATAGGTAGAGGCAAAGAAACATCAAACAGACTGTCAAAGGAAGGCAGGGATGGGTTGTGGGGTGGTAAGGGATCAACCAAAAGACTTTATGCATGCATATACTAGTAAGCATAACCAATAGACACAAGACTCTGAGGGGCAAGTGAGGGCAAGTGTCGGTAAGTAGGGGAGGCTGGGAGGAGGTCAACGGGGAAAATAAAGGAGACACAAGTACTACTATTTGTAATACCTTAAAAAATAAAATAAAATTATATATATATATGTGTGTGTGTCTTATATATAATTTTATATATAAAATTATATATATAATTTTATATATAAAATTATATATATAATTTTATTTTATATAGTATACTAGAGGCCCAGCACACAAAATCGTATGTGAGTAGGGTCCCCAGGCCTAGCCTGCATTAAGGGCCATGCCTGACATTCCATGATGCCCCGTGATGCCCTGTTATGCCCCGCCCCTGGACACTCGTCATGCCACTCTATGATGCTCCCCGCCCACAATGCTCCATGATGCTTCCTGCCCTGCAACTGTCCCAATATGCTCAATGAAGACCCCTGCCCTGCAAAGCTCCCCGCCCCATGATACCCCAAGATGTTTGCTGCCACCGCCCAGTGATGCACCCCACACTGTGACACTCTGGAATGCTCCCCACTGAAGCCCTGCAACATTCTGCAACACTCCCCACCCCACCCCGCAATGCTTCATGATGCTCCCTGCCACCGCCTTGTCACACTCCTCTATGCTCCCTGCCCAGCAACTGCTCCAAGATGCTCTATTAAACTCCCTGCCCACAATGCCTGCTGCCACCTCCCCAAGGTGCTTGCTGCAGCTCACTGCCACTTGCCACCACCACCTGCTGCCACTCAACAGCCCCCAGTCTGGCCCCAACACCACTCCACTTTAGCCAGGGTTCCCCATTCCCTTTGCTGTGATAGGAGCCTGTGGAATGGTGGCGGGGGGTGGGGGAGGCGGGTAGGAACTCATGCAACTTAACAAAAGGGAGATAAATAATCAAACCATTGAGAGGTGGTTCATGCAACTCATGGTGACTGATCAAGCAGTCATTCTAGCCATTATGCTTATGGTCCTGGCCTTTTATTATATATGATACATGCATGTGTGTGTGTGTGTGTGCGTGCGCACGCGCGTGTGTGTGTGCATTTCTTTGTCCAAAAAATAAGCACATTCATAAATTAAATGAAGGAATTATGGATATGCTTGATGGAGATTTTCACAACTATTTGAGTGATAATTCCGTCAATTCAACAGATGATTCCAAAAAGGAATGTTTTCCCATCAAATTTCTTAATAGTATTACTACTTCAGGAATATTGTATCATAAATTAAAATTGAAAGTGAGTGCAGTCATCATGCTACTGGGAAATCTTAGTAGTAAATGAAGTCTTTGTAATGGTACTAGATTTATTACCAATAGATTGTGACTTAACGTAAAACTGAAGTATTAAAAGGACCTGTAAAGAGAGGTTGTTCTGATTCCAATAATTGATTTGTCCCCATCTGACACTGGTCTCCCATTTAATCCCAAGAAATCAAAACACCAGTCAGGAAGGATATATGCACCCCTGTGTTCATAGCAGCACAATTTACAATAGCTAAGATTTGGAAACAGCCTAAGTGCCCATGAGCAGATGAGTGGATTAGAAAACTGTGGTACATCTACACAATGGAATACTATGCTGCTGTAAAAAAAAGAACTCTTACCATTTGCAATAGTATGGATAGACTTGGAGAGCATTATGCTATGTGAAATAAGTCAGTTGGAGAAAGATAAATATCACATGATCTTTCTCATTTTGGAATATAATGAACAACATAAACTGATGAACAAAAGTAGAACCAGAGTCATAGAAGCATTGAATAGACTATGCAATCTCTGAGGGATGGCAGGGGGGTAGTAAGAAATTAACCAAAGAATTTGTATGCATGTGTATGAGCATAACCAATGGACACAGATAGTAGAGGGGTGAGGGAATGTGTTGGGGGGTAGGAGCCCCTGGGGAGAGGTCCATGGGGAAAATGGAGACTTTAAACCAGTGGTTGGCAAATTCTGTCAACTGAGCTGCAAAACCACAGTTTGCCAACCACTGCTTTAAACAATGAAGAATTTAAAAATAAATAAAAGAATCACATGTATTCTATATCACAAATTTGTTTTTTGTATTATTCAGTAAATGCATTTCAATATAATTCCTTGCCATTGCAATCCTCTATACTATAAGTATTTAAAATGCATAAGAAGGGTCAATAAGGTGCTGAAAGTGTCCATTGCACAAAATAACTTAAGAACTTACTTACTAGTTTAATATCCCATCCATTATGAGAAGAACAAAACAAATGCTTAAGGAGAATAATCTATACTAATAAAATTGCAATATGCTGATTAGGGCAGACATCTTCCGGTCAACCATCCAGATATCCTTCTGGACAAAGGCACAGTGGTTGCCTGAGGCTCAGGCGAGCCATGGATGGCAGCTGATGCTGCCTAGGGCAGGCCCCAAGCTCAAGCAGCCATGTCCAGCTACGAAGCCCCAGGCTCAGACAGCTGCCAGTAGCAGTGATGCCCGAGGCTCAGGCAGCCATGGTGGCCGCCACTGGCAGCAGCAGCGGGGTGATGAGGGCAGCACCTTACCCTGATAGGACAGGTTGCCTCTAGCAGAGGGAGTCCAGACTATGGCTTAGGCTGGGGGACAAGGCAGAGACAGTTAGGAGCAATCATGCAGGCACGCAGAGGGGTCAGGGATGATAAGGCAGGCAAACAGGCTGGCAAGCAGTTAGGAGCAGTCCCAGATTGTAAGAGGGATGTCTGAATGCTAGCAGTTGAACATCCCCCAGGGGTCCCAGATTGGAAAGGGTGCAGGTCAGGCTATGGGACACCACCCTCTTCTGTGCATGAATTCCATGCACTGGTCCTCTAGTAGAAAATAAAACAGAATAGGCCAATATTAAAATTGTTTTTAGTTCATCTTTCAAATTTTCTCCCTTCTCCATCATTATGCCATTGCCTTCATTATGCTCACAAATGCATTCACCCAAACAGTGTTGTACATAGTATATGTCTATGGAAAAAGGGGAAAAAGAAAAGAAATACATTTACTTACCATCTACTGTGTGACAAAAAGTTTCAAACATGCTATTCTAATTAATCCTCAACTTCTGAGAGGAAATGTGATTTTCTCCATTTTACAGGTAAAGAAATTAAAGTTGAGAAATGTTATGGATTCTGCACAATACATAGAAGTTGATATCCCTCAAACTGAAACTTCTTTCCATGTGTTCAGACTATACTTCATCCTTAAAAAATACTTTACCATTTCCAGTGACCTTAGAATCCATTGAACATCCCCAACACATTCAGAAATTTGAAGATGACTTATAACATTCTTAGTATAACAAAGACTTGAAACATGATTTAAGTCAGCTTCTCTAGTTCCCACCATCACATACACTGAGTGGCCAGGTTATTATGAGCTCTGAATGCATAATAATCTGGCCACTTAGTGTATGTGATGGTGGGATAAAAGGTTAATACTGTATGCAAATTTTCCTCTTGACCAGGAATTCGACCAGCAGGCAGGCTGGCCAACCACCCATATCCCCTCCCCCTGACCAGGCTGGCCAGACCCCACCCATGCACAAATTCATGCACCAGACCTCATTCACACACACACACACACACACACACACACACACACACACACTGAGTGGTCAGATTATTAGATTATTATTCATTCAGATATCATAATAATCTGGCCACTCAGTGTATATAGTCTACCCAGTAGAAAAGAGCACCACCTCGAAGCTACTTATGTTATTTCTACTCATTAATTTGACACATGTTAGTCACATCTCTACTCCTACATTCAAGAGAAGATGGAAAATCTAGAATTTAGTTGAATTGCTATGCACCCATTAAAATTTCTACTATCTAATTAGAGAAGATATTAGAGGACAATTGACAGTGTCTAGTATAAGTAGGTAATACTAATAGTATATTTTATACATGTGGAAACAAGCTCAGAGAAATGAAGCAACTTATCCAAAGTCTCTGAGTGGCTACTAAGTGGCAAATGTGGAGCTCCAACCCTGAATGACCCTAAAGTTTCAGTCTCTCATCACTACTTTATGTAAACTGAAGATGATGATTCAGGGAATGGCTGAACCACTAGGTAATGGTTGTAGAAAAGGCTTGGACTAACTAGGCTTAGGCCTGAGTCTGGATGGAGGATATAGAAGTTGCCAGCTTTTGTTCAGGATATAACTGAAGCCTTGAGAAGATAACACTAAATTAAAATTGGGTCTGTGTCTTTGGACCTTGGAAAGGCTTTCATAAAGCAGAGCATCAAGAAAGTCCTCTGTGGCTTTGATAAGTAGAGCGAATACCAATGGGTATAGAAACCACAGGGAGACAAAATTCAACCCAACACACAAAACAAAGAAGTTCTAAATAATCAGTGCTACTGATATGATAGAAATAACCTGAAAAAGAAGTGATAGAACCAAGATCACCTTGAAATGTTATAGTATAAGGGATTTAAGCCTCAGATGGAGGTAGGTCCCTTCCAGCCTTAATACCTTGTGAAAAAAAGCACTCTATTTCTCTTTGAATGTGTATTATTTGGGACTTCCACTTAATTTCCTTGTCCCAATTAAACCTAAACTTCTATAGTCAAACTTAAACATAATAAGGCTGAGGCTAGGTACAGATTTTTTTTTAATACTCACATGCTTTTATTGATTTGAGAGAGAGAGGAATAAAGAGGGAGGGAGAGAAAAACATTGATATGAGAGTGAAACCTCAATTGGTTGCCTCCCTCACATGCCCAGATGAGGGATAGAACCTGAAACCTGGGTATTTGCCCTAACATGGAACGGAACCTATGGTGTTTCCATGTATGAGAGGGCACTCCAACCAATGGAGTCACACTCACCAGGGCAGGGCTTGATAGGCCCAGATTGATAGCAGAATGAAGTGGGTCTGTGAGTGTAGAGTATGGATGCATGCATTTAAAAGTTTCATAGAAGGAAATTTTAAAATGTGGTTTTGAACAATTGGTAAGATACAGCCCTGTGAATACATTTTTATGGAATCTAAAATTATAATATCTTAAAATCAAATCTTTTTTAGAGAGAAATTTTAAATATGAGACATCACTAAAACTGTGATAATAACAGTCAGCACCCAGTATCTGCAAAGTTATAAATGACAAATGAACATAGTATCAGAAAACCTGGCTTCCTAGACTGTCTCAGATTCTTATTTGCTTTGAGAGCATGACTTGAACCAGTTATTATCATTTGCAAAATGGGAACAAGAGTAGTGTTTATTTCACAAAGTTGCAATGATGGTACAGAAATAACAACATGATAATGCATGATACAAATATCAATTTATTATGTGGGAAAACTTATTAAAATGGTTCTTCACAAAAGACTTTGTTGCAAAATATTCGGTTTTCTTCCTTGTCATCTTGCTATTTCAGTTTCTTTATTTAATGTCTTTTTCTCTTGGTTTCTGGAAGGCAACTACTAGTTCTTATTCATCTCTATTTTTATATGTAAGAATGCTGAATAAATGACTGCATATGTGAATCTAAGATTCATATGCACTATACAACAGTTATTTTATTTACTTCATGCAACAATTCAGTGTAAGAATTTTAATTTCTGAAGTTCAGTTTATACAACTATGAAATAAGGACAGTGATCCCCAACATGCACAGCTTCCATGATTTAACAGGTAAGATAAAAAACATAAAGGGGCTATTACAGTTATAGGTACAAAAATAGCTACTTAGCCAATTATAACTCTTGTTCTTGCTCTTGTTTTACCCATCCAGATTCACCCTCTCCTGTTCTCCATACTCTTCTGTGCCATGTGAATCTGACCCATATGGACTAGATCAACTGAGCTGCCTGGACTTTTGGCTCCCTTTATGGTTCATTAATGGGAGTCAATAGTAGAAGGGAGGGAGGAGAGAAACAGTAATGTTTTTATTCTTTCAGATCCCTCCCTACCAGGCATCTGCATGTTGGCAGAGACTATATTCCTCTAAGAAGCCCAAAGTTCTGGTGGTATGGTCCTTTTCTATAGTTTCTCTCCCCCTCACTCCCTCTCTGTCTTCTTTCTTCCTTCCATTCCTTGCTCTCTCATTCTATGATGAAGAAAAGAAGTATCTCTCCATTGACACTCAATGAAAAGTCAAGGATACATGCTTTATAGCAAAACGTATTAAGATTTGCTATAAAGCAGAGCTTTGTTCTTCAGTGCCAATTGTTACCAGTGATGCCATAATTGTATTAACTTGCATTTACTACGTTTTTACTAAGTGCTAGATAATGTTGCAAACAATTGGGATACATAATATTATTGAATCCTCACAAAGACTTTTCAATGCAATTATCATGATCCTCATTTAAAGAGAGAGGATGTTAGGTTTAAGAGACATTAAGTAACTTTCCTGAGATCATGTCATTGATAAGAGGAACTAGATTGAGACACAGTACTCCCTGACACCAAAACCCTTTCTCACAATCACTCCATTAGTGTCAAGCAACAGAAAGAATCATGGTTGCAAAATTGTGTAGCTGATTAGAGCACTGGTATCAATGAAACCACAGTGGTGAGTTTTCCCACTTAGCATGACATCTCACCTAGAAGCCCTTCAACACACATCCAAGGACTGAAGATAAGTAGCAGTCAAACCAGTCTGAGGAGGTGTTAAACATAAAATAGACTGAATGAAAAAGTCAGGAACATATGCTAAAATTCTCAACAACATATTAGCAAATTGAATCCAACAATTGGAATATAAAAATCACATGATCATATCAACTGATACATAAAAAAACATTCAACAAAATCTAACAGCCTTTTTTGATAAAAACTCTCAGCTAAATGGTAATTGAGGTATCATGTCTCAACATAATAAAAGCCATATATGACAAATCTATACACAACATCATACTCAATGGAAAAAAAATTAAAACTATTCCCTAAGAACAAGAATAAGACTGGGATGTCTGCTTTCACCACTCTTATTCAATGTGGTACTAAAAGTGAGAGCCACAGCAATCAGAGACAAAGAAAAATAACTGTCATTATTCACAGATGACATAATATTATATATTAGAAAACACTAAAATTACAAAATATTACTAGAAAAAAAATCCCACTTACCACTGCAACAAAAATTTAAGATACTTAGGAATAAACTTAACCAAGGAAGTAAAAGACCTATACTTGAAAAATTATAGTACATTGAACAAAGAGATAAAGGAAGACATAAGTAGAAGAATATACTGTGTTCATGGGTTAGTAAAATCAATTTCAAATGTCCATACTACTCAAAGTAATCTATAGATTCAATGCAATCCCTATTGAAATACCAACAGCATATTTCAAAGATCTAGAAAAATACTCCACAAATTTATATGGAACAAAAAAAGACCCCAGATAGCTACGGCAGTCTTGAGAAAGAAAAACAAAGTTTCAGGAATCACAATATCAGATATCAAGTTATACTACAAAGCACCATAATCAAAACAGCCTGGTACTGGCACAAGAATAGGCATATAGATCAATGGAACAGAGACTACAGAAATTTACCAAAGCTATTAATCTCAATTAATATTTGATAAAGGAGTCAAGAGCATACAATGGTGTCAAGACAGTCTCTTCAATAAATGATGTTGGGATAATTGGACAGATACATGCAAAAAAAATGAAAATAGACCACAAACTTACACCATACACAAAATAAACTCAAAATGAATAAAAGACCTAAGTGTAAATTGGAAAACCATAAAGAAGAAATCATAGGCAGCAAAATCTCAGACATCTCTTGTAGAAATATGTTTATGTTTACATTTCCTAGGTAAAAAAAAAAAACAAAACTAATGAGAAAATAAACAAATTGAACTTCATCTAAATAAAAAGCTTCTGCACAGCAAAAAGAAACTATCAACAAAACAAAACAAAAAGGAGTCCATATTTGGGAGAACATATTTGGCAATGATATATCTGATAAAGGGTTAATATCCAAAATATAGATACTTATACAACTTAACAAAAGGAAGGCAACAATCTAATTTAAAAATGGGCAAATGACTTAAGTAGATGTTTCTCAATAAAGGACATACAGATGGCCAAGAGACATATGAAAAAATGCTCAAAGTCATTGATTATCAAGGAGATGCGACTTAAAACAACAACGAGGTATTACCTCACACCTGTCAGAAAGGCTACCATCAACATATAAAACGAATGACAAGTGCTGGCAAGGATATGGAGTAAAGTGAACCCCAATACACTGACTGTGGAAATGCAGACTAGTGCAACCATGATAGAAAGCAGTATGTAGTTTTCTAAAAAAATTGAATATAGAAATGCCATTTGACCCATTGTTCCATCACTAGGAATATATCCCAAGAAATCCAAAGCAATACTGAGAAAGAATGTATGCATTCCTATGCTCATAGCAGCACAATTTACAAAAGCTAAGATCAGGAAACAGTCCAAGTGCTCATCAGTAGATGAATAGATAAAAAAGCTGTGGTAGGAGAGGAAAAATGGCTGCAGAATAGACAAATGGGTCTGAAGCTTTGTCGCTGAGAAGAGGGAGAGAGCACTTGAGAGTCACACTGGGAGTGTTTGTTGGCAAGTTAAGAGTCAGTAATCCTCCAGGAGAAGGTGGGGGACTGCTGGACGGGGCTCTCCTGACCAGGCAGCCCCACTGCCACAGGGTTTTTGTCTGCCGGCACCACCAGCGCGAACTCGGAGACCACGCCAACTTGCAGAGGGAGGTGGATGTCTGTGGTGGTCTGAAAGCTGCAGCTGAAGCACTCACCAAACAGCCGGGTGACCCAGAACACTGCTCTCCAATCTGTGCAGACACAGGGACTCAGAGGAGATCCACATGGCACATGGAAAGGTCAGTTTTTGCCTGGGATAAGGTGAGGTCTCCTGTCCCACAGAACAGAGAGGTGCACACTGTGGGAACTGGGCTGCGGGAAAGATGCTTCTGGAGAGGTCCTCGGATGTGGAGCAGGGTGTGATCCCTAGGTGTGGAAGCAAACTCTCAGAGCTGTTGACAGAGGGGAGCTCTAGAAAACAACTCATTTTGATCTGAGGCAGAAGGACAGCCTGGGAGTTATTACAGTGTCCCAGCTGCAAAACCCCACAAACCGGTTTTGAGAACCACAGAGAAGCAGGATCTGAGCACAGCCTAGAGAGGTCCTGTGCTTAGTCTCAGAGGTCACTTCCGAAACACTGCCACCCAGTGGATGATGCACAAATTGACTCTCCCATAACCACAAAAGAATAAAGAGATTAAGACATCAGCAGTGGAACACAGAGAACTGCAATACACTCCCTCCTGGGAAACAGGAGTGCCAAGCAGAACAATAGTGGAAGAGAATGAACATTCTATTTATTTTCTTTTTTAAAATTTTTTTCTTTTATTTTATTTTCCATTTTTGCATATTTTAATTAAAAAACTATTTGTTTTCCTTCCTCCTCAATTAATTTTACCTTTTTAATTATATTTTTGTTTTCAACTAGTATTATTACTACTACTACTTTACCTTCTTGGAAAAAAACAAGTGTCATTTTGTTTTCCCTTTAATTTACTTTGGGATTAGAGTTCTAGATTCTATTTTCATCTTTCCTTTAGCATAATTTTACTCTGTCTCAACTCTACCTTTATGCCAACACGTTCCACCTAACTTTCTCCATTTTGTCTTGTTTCTCTTTCCCTTTCCCAACTTTAGATTCTCCCTATTCTTTCTCTTTACCTGCTTAAAATTTCACCCCACTTATATATCTAATTTCAAATCCCCTACTCCAAGTTTATACATACCTCTCTCTTCTTGTCTTCACTATCCAAAAAGTTATTTTTCTCTATGTCCTTTTGTTGCTGTTTGCCTGAATGGTGATTATATGGATTTTTTGTACTTTTTTCCTGAGAGTGTTTTAGTTTATTCAACTTCTTTTATTTTGCTTTTCGTTTGCTTTGTTTTGGTTTGTTTTTTACCTCTCTTTTCCCTCGCCTCCCTTGATACCAGTTGTTATTTGTAGTTTGTATAAATCTCCAGGTACTGGTTGCTGGCATTTGTTGGGATTAGTGACTGTACTATTGGAGCTTTCCCCTGACATCTATATTTTGTTCCCCTTTAATCTCTTATTCTATTTCTTTTCTCTCTGATATTTTGTTCTTTCTCTTTTTTTTCTTTTTTATTTACTGATTTTTTTTAAATTTCTTATACATATCTCCCCATTGCCCTCCTCCCTCCCAGGCATACCCCAAACCCCCAGTGTCTATGTTCATTAGTTATGCATATATGCATGCATACCAGTCCTTTGGTTGATCTCTTACCTACCTCACCTAACTTTAATTTTCCTGCTATAATTTCACAGTCTGATTGAAGCTTTACTGTCTCTGAATCTATCCTTTTGTTCATCAGTTTATAATGTTCTTTATTATCCACAAATGAGTGAGATCATGTGATGCTTCTCCTTCATTGACTGTCTTATTTCACTAAGCATAAGGCTCTCCAGTTCCAACCAGGTTGCTGCAAAAGGTAAGAATTCCTTCTTTTTCGTGGCAGCATATAATTCCATTGTGTAGATGTACCACTGTTTTCTGATCCACTCATCTGCTGAAGGGCACCTAGGCTGTTTCCAAATTGTAGCTATTGTAAATTGTGCTGATATGAACATAGGGGTACATACATCCCTT
Organism: Lasiurus cinereus; assembly: GCA_011751065.1. NCBI lineage: Eukaryota > Metazoa > Chordata > Mammalia > Chiroptera > Vespertilionidae > Lasiurus > Lasiurus cinereus. The sequence continues at coordinate 6,043,943 of JAAGEH010000013.1, forward strand.
CTGATTGGTGTTTTTAATTACTTAGGATAAATTCCTAAGAGTGGAATTACAGGGTCAAATGGGAGATCCATTTTTACTTTATTGAGGAAACTCCACACTGTTCTCCACAGTGGCTGCACCTGTATGCATTCCCACCAACAGTGCAGAAGAGTTCCTTTTTCTCCGCATCCTCACCTACACTTGTCGATTGTTGATTTGTTGATGATTGCCATTCTGACAGGTGTAAGATGGTATCACATTGTAGTTTTGATTTGCATCTCTCGGATGATTAATGACTTTGCACATGTTTTCATATGTCTCATGGCCTTCCTTCTGTTGTCTTTTGAATGGGTTCTATTTAGATCCATTGCCCATTTTTATTGGATCATTTTTCTTCCTTTTATTAAATTGTATAAGTTGGCTGTAGATTTTGGAGATTAAACCTTTATCAGTGATAACATTTGCAAATATGTTCTCCCATACAGTGATCTTTCTTGTTGTTTTGTTGATGGTTTCTTTTGCTGTGCAAAAGCTTTTTATTTTGATGTAGTCCCATTTGTTTATTTTTTCCTTAGCTTCCATTGCCTTTGGAGCAGTATCATTGAAGAAGTTCTTTCGGCATATGTCTGAGATTGTGTTGCCTGTGGATTCCTCTATTATTTTTATGGTTTCCCTTCTAATGTTTAAGTCCTGTATCCATTTTGAGTTTATATTTGTAGTTGGTGTAAGTTGGTGGTCCAGTTTCATTTTTTTGCATGTATCTGTCCAATTTTCCCAGCACCATTTATTGAAGAGGCTATCTTGGCTCCATTGAATGTTCATGCCTCCTTTGTCAAATATTAGTTGAGCATAGTGGTTTGGGTGGCTATCTGGGTTCTCTATTCTATTCCATTGGTATATATGTCTGTTCCTGTGCCAGTACCAGGCTGCTTTGAGAACAGTTGGTTTGTAGTATAGCTTGAAATCTGGTATTGAGATCCCACTTACTTTATTCTTCATTCTCAGAATTGCTGTCTCTATTTGTGCTCTTCTTTTTGTTCCAGATGAATCTATGAAGAATTCTTTCTAGGTCTGTGGAATATGTCGTTGGTATTTTAATGGGTAGTGCATTGAATCTGTAGATTACTTTGGGTAGTATGGACATTTTAATGATGTTGATTCACCCAATCCAAGAGCATGGTATGCTCTTCCATCTGTTAACATCTTCCTCTATCTCTTTTTTCAGTGTCCTATAGTTTTCTGCATATAGATCTTTTACCTCTTTAGTTAGGTTTATTCCAAGGTATCTTAATTTTTTTGGTGTGATGGTAAATGGGATTGCTTTTTTAGTTTCTCTTTCTATAATTTCACTATTAGTGTATAGAAATTCCACAGACTTGTTAGCATTAATTTTGTATCCTGCTACCTTGCCAAATTCATTAATTAAGTCCATTAGATTTTGAATGGAGTCCTTTGGGTTTTTTATGTACAATATCATGTCATCTGCAAATAAGGGCAGCTTTACTTCTTCTTTTCCAATTTGTATGGCTTTTATTTCTTCTTGTTTTCTAATTGCAATGGCTAACACTTCCAGTACTATGTCGAACAGGAGAGGTGAGAGTGGGCATCCCTGTCTTATTCCTGTTCTTAGGGGAAATGGTTTTAGTTTTTGCCCATTGTGTATGATGTTATCTGTGGGTTTATCATATATGGCTTTAATGATGTTGAGGTATGTTCTTTCTATTCCTACTTTGCTGAGAGTTTTTATCAAGAAAGGGTGTTGGATTTTGTCAAATGTTTTTTCTGCCTCAACTGATATGACTATGTAATTTTTATCTCTCAATTTGTTTAGGTGAGGTATCCCATTTATTGATTTGTGGATATTATACCATCCCTGCATTCCTGGGATGAATCCTGCTTGTTCATGTTGTATGATCTTTCTGATGTACTGCTGGATCCGATTTGCTAGACTTGTTGAGGATTTTGGCATCTATGTTCATGAGAGATATTGGCCTATAATTCTCTTTCATTGTGTTGTCTTTATCTGGTTTTGTTATTAGGGTTATGCTGGCTTCATAGAAGGTATTTGGAAGTTTTCTTTTTCTTGAATGTGTTTGATCAGTCTGAAGAGGATAGGTTTTAATTCTTCCTTGAATGGTTGATAAAACTCTCCTGTGTAGCGTTCTGGTCCAGGACTTTTATTTGCTGGAAGCTTTTGGATGACTGCTTCAATTTCTTCCATAGTTATTTGAATATTGAGATGGTTGGCTTCCTCCTTATTCAGTTTTGGAAGGTTATGTTATTCTAGGAAAATATCCATTTCTTGCAGGGTGTCCAGTTTGTTCAAATAGAGTTGTTCATAGTATATTTTAACAATCCTTTGTATTTCCACAGTGTCTGTTGTTATTTCTCCTCTTTCATGTCTGATTTTGTTCATTTGGGTCTTTTTGCTTCTTGGTGAGCCTGGCTACAGGTCCATCAATCTTTTTTATTCTTTCAAAGGACCAGCTCTTTGTTTTGTTGATCTTTTGAATTGTTTCTTTGGTCTCCAAGTTGTTTATCTCCACTTTGATCTTCACTATTTCCTTCCTTCCGAGTACACTGAGCTTTTCTTGTTGCTCTTGTTCTAGCTCTTTGAGTTGTAGGGTAGGTAATTTAGTACCATTGCTTTCTGTTTTTTGCAGTAGGCTTGTAGGGCTATAAACTTCCCTCTCAAGGCAGCATTCACTCTGTCCCATAAATTTTGTATTGTTATACTTTCTCTTTTCTTCTTCTTTTTCTCTTTTTATTTTATTTTATTTTATTTTTATTTTTTTTGTTCATTTAATTATTTATTTTTTCTCCCTCTCCCAATTTGATTTTGGCACTTCTTTATTTTCTTTTTTCCTCATTTTCCTCTTCTTCTTTCTCTACTTACCCCTAATTTGTCTTTCATTGGTGTTCATCTTATTTGTAATTAATGACATTGTGAATACATTTCTGTTCAGTGTCTTGTGTGTTGTACCTGGTCGAGTTGTAGTTTGTGCCTTTGAATCAATGTAGGAGAGAGAACTACATAACCAGACACCCAGAGAAGAAATACCATGGGCAAAAGAAGAAACAGGCCTCATACAACAGAAAGGCAGGTATCACCAGAAAAAGAAGTAAATGAAATAGAAGCAGAAATAAGTCTGCCAGAGTAAGAATTCAGAGAAATGATCATAAGGTGGATGAAAAGAATGGAAGACAAAATCAACAATGTGAGTAAGAGCCAAGAGGAAATGAAGAAGACCTAAGAGGAAATGAAGAAGAAGCAAGAAGAAATGCAGAAGAATCTAAAAGAAATGCAGAATAATCAAGAAGAAATGAAAAATGACATCACTGCTATAAAGAACTCAATAGAAAGCATCAAAAGTAGACTAGAAGAAGCAGCGGACAGCATCAGTGAGCTAGAAGACATAGTAGGAAAAAATATCCAAGTACAGCAGTTTCTAGAAAAAAAAATTAAAAAGCCAAAGGAGAGACTAAGGGAACTTTGGGATAACACAAAACAAAACAACATCCACATAATTGGGGTTCCAGAAAAAGTGGGACCTGAGCAAGGATTAGAGAACCTCTTTAAAGAAATAATGACAAAAAATTTCCCCAATATAGGAAAGAAAAAACCCACACAAATCCAAGAAGCTCACAGAGTCCCAAGCAAAATGAAATAAACAAACAAACAAAAACCCAACAACATGAACAGTATAATTAAATTGGCAAACACCAAAGACAAAGTAAGAATCTTAAAAGCGGCCAGAGAGAAACAGAAAGTTACCTACAAAGGAACCATAAGACTAGCTACTGATTTCTCAAAACAAACTCTTCAGGCCTGAAAGAAATGGAATGAAATATAAAAAGTCATGCAAAGGAAGGGTCTGAATCCAAGAATACTGTACCTTGCAATGCTTTCAATAAAAATGAAGGTGAAATCAGAAGCTTCACAGACAAAAAAGGACTAAGGGAATATATTATCACCAAACCAGCTATGCCAGAAATGTTAAAGGGTCTACTGTAATAAAAAGAAATAGGAAGTGAAGAAGGAACTCTGTGGTAAAGACTAAAACTGGCAACAGATAAATACCTATCAATAATAATTTTAAATTTAAATGGATTAAATGCTCCAATCAAAAGACATAGAGTAACCGATTGGAAAAGAAAACATGATCCATATGTCTGCTGTCTACAAGAAACCCACCTCAGGAAAAGAGATGCACAGAGATTGAGGGTGAAGGGATGGAAGATGATATTTCAGGCAAATGGAAATGAAAAAAAAGCTGTGGTTGAAATACTTATATCTGACAAATTAGATCTCAAAGTGAAGGATCTAACAAGACGTAAAGAAGGCTACTTCATAATACTAAATGGAACAATCCAACAAGAAGAAATGACTCTGGTAAACATATATGTACCCAATATAGCAGCACCTAAATACATAAAAAAACTTCCTGAAGCATATTAAGGGAGAGATTGACAGCAATACAATCATAGTAGGAGACTTTAATACCTCACTGTCACCAATGGACAAATCCTCTCAACAAAAAATCAGCATACAAATATCAATCCTAAATGACTCATTAGACCGGATGGAATTAATTGACATCTTCAGAACATTTCACCCCAAAGCCACAGAATATACATTCTTCTTCAGTGCACATGGGTCATTTTCAAAGATAGATCATATGTTGGTCATGAGAAAAGTCTCTTCAAATTCAAGAAGATAGAAATCATATAATGCATTTTCTCAGACAACAGTGGCATAAAACTGGAAATCAAGTATAATAAAAACAATAGAAAAAAATCAAACACATGGAGACTAAACAGCATGCTATTAAACAATGAGTGGATAACCAAAGCGATCAAGGAAGAAATATAAGACATCAGGTCAAAAAAGGATAATGACAACACAACAATACTAAATCTATGGGACACAGTGAAAGCAGTCTTGAGAGGGAAGTCCATAGCCGTACAAGCCTACAGCAAAAAACAGGAAACAATGGTAATCAATTACCTAACCCTACGATTCAAAGGGGTAGAAAGAGAGTATCAAGAAAAGTCCAGTTAAGCAGAAGGAAGGAAATAGTAAAGACCAAATTGAAGATAAACAATATGGAGTTCAAATAAACAATTCAAAAGATCAACAAAACCATGAGCTGGTTCTTTGAAAGGATAACCAAGATTGATGGACCTCTATCCAGGCTCACCAAAAAGTAGAGAGAGAAGACCCAAATAAACAAAATCAGAAATGAAAGAGGAGAAATAACAAGAGACTCTGCCGAAATACAAAGGATTTTTAAAAATACTATGAACAACTCTATTCCAACAAATCGGACAACCTGCAAGAAATGGACATATTCCTAGAAAAATATAACCTTCCAAAACTCAATTAGGAAGAATGTAAACACCTCAATCATCCAATAACTGTGGCGTAAATTGAAACAGTCATCAAAAAGCTTCCAGCAAATAAAAGCCCAGGACCAGATGGCTACACAGGAGAGTTTTTCCAAAAATTCAAGGAAGAATTAAAACCTATCCTCCTCAGAATATTCAAGAGTATTGAAGAATAAGGAACCCTTCCAAACACCTTCTATGAAGCCAGCATCACCCTAAAACCAAAACCAGATAAAGATAACACAATGAAAGAGAATTACAGGCCAATGTCTCCCATGAACATAGATGCCAAAATCCACAACAAAATTCTAGCAAATCGGATCCCACAGTACATTACAAGGATCATACACCATGACCAAGTAGGATTCATCCCAGGAATGCAAGGATGGTACAATATCCGCAAATCAATAAACATGATACATCACATAAACAAATTGAGAGATAAAAATCACATAGTCATATCAATTGATGCCGAAAAAGCATTTGACAAAATCCAACACCCTTTCTTGATAAAAACTCTCAGCAAAGTAGGAATAGAAGGATCATACCTCACCATCATAAAAGCCATATATGATAAACCCATAGCTAACATCAAATTCAATGGGAAAAAACTGAAACCATTTCCCCTAAGAACAGGAATAAGACAGGAATAAGATGCCCACTCTCACCTCTCCTGTTCAACATAGTACTGGAAGTATTAACCATTGCAATTAGACAACAAGAAGAAATAATAGGCATTCAAATTGGAAAAGAAGTTAAGCTGTCCTTATTTGCAGATGACATGATACTGTACATAAAAAACCCAAAGGACTCCATCCCAAAACTATTTGACTTAATAAATGAATTCGGCAATGTAGCAGGATACAATATTAATGCCAAGAAATCTGTGGCATTTCTATACAGAAAGAGAGACTAAAACAGCAATCCCATTTACCATCTACCTAGGAATAAACCTAACTAAAGAGGTAAAAGACCTATATGTAGAAAACTACAGGACACGGAAAAAAGAGATAGAGGAAAATGTAAATAGATTGAAGAGCATACCATGCTCACGGATTGGGAGAATCAACATCATTAAGATTTCCTTACTACCCATAGCAATCTATAGATTCAATGCACTACCCATTATAATACCAACAACATATTTCACAGACTTAGAAAGAATTCTTCATAGATTTATCTGGAACAAAAAAAGACCACGAATAGCCACAGCAATTCTGAGAAAGAAGAATAAAGTAGGTGGGATCTCAATACCAGATTTCAAGCTATATTACAAAGCAACTGTTCTCAAAACAGCCTGGTACTGGCACAGGAACAGACATATAAATCAATGGAATAGATTAGAGAACCCAGATATCCACCCAAACCACTATGCTCAACTAATATTTGACAAAGGAGGTATGAACATTCAATGGAGCCAAGATAGCCTCTTTAATAAATGGTGTTGGGAAAATTGGACAGATACATCCAAAAAATGAAACTGGATCACCAACTTACACCAAATACAAAAATAAACTCAACTTGGAAACAGGACTTAAACGTTAGAAGGGAAACCATAAAGATACTAGAGGAATCCACAGGCAGCCAATCTCAGACATATGCTGAAAGAACTTCTTCACTGATACTGCTCCAAAGGCAATGAAATCTAAGGAAAAAATAAAGCAATGGGACTACATCAAAATAAAATCTTTTGCACAGCAAAAGAAAACATCAACAAAACAACAAGAAAGATCACTGTATGGGAGAACATGTTTGCAAATGATATCACTGATAAAGGTTTAATCACCAAAATCTACAGCCAACTTACACAACTTAATAAAAGGAAGATAAATGATCCAATAAAAAAATGGGTAAAGGACCTATATAGATCCTTTTTGAAAGATGACAGAAGGAATGCCAAGAGACACATGAAAACATGTTCAAAGTCACTAATTATCTGAGAGATGCAAATCAAAATGACAATGCGATACCACCTTACACCTGTCAGAATGGCAATCATCAACAAATCAACAAACGACAAGTGTTCGCAAGGATGTGGAGAAAAAGGATCCCTTGTGCACTATTGGTGGGAATGCAGACTGGTGGGGGTGCAGCTACCGTGGAGAACATTATGGAGCTTCCTCAAAAAACTAAAAATGGATCTCTCATTTGACCCAGGAATCCCACTCTTAGGAATTTATCCTAAGAAATTACAAACACCAATCAGAAAGGATTTATGCACCCCTATGTTCATAGCAGCACAATTTACAATAGCTACAATTTGGAAACAGCCTAGGTGCCCATGGGCAGATGATTGGATCAGAAAACAGTGGTACATCTACACAATGGAATTCTATGCTGCCATTAAAAAGAAGGAATTCTTACCATTTGCAGCAAACTGGATGGAACTGGAGAGCCTTATGCTTGGTGAAATAAGCCAGTCAATGAAGGAGGAGCACCACATGATCTCAGTCATTTGTGGATAATAAAGAACATTGTAAACTGATGAACAAAAGATAGATACAGAGGCAGTAAAGCATCAAACAAACTGTCAAGTTATAGCAGAAAATTTAAGGAGAGATGGGGTAGATAAGAGATCAATCAAAGGACTTGTATCCATGCATATAAGCATAGCCAATGAACATAGATACTGGGGGGTATGGATGTGTCTGGGAGGGAGTGGGGCAATGGGAAGATATGTACACATGTAACACAATAAAAAAAAGCTGTGGTACATTTATACTATGTAATACTATGTAGCAGTAAAAAAGGAGAATCTTTTACCTTTTGAGACAGCATAGTGGGACAGGGAGAGTACCTTGCTAAGTGAAATAAGTCAGTCAGAGAAAGAAAGACAAGTATCACATGATCGCACTCATATGTGGAATCTAAGTAACAAAATTAATTGATGAACGGAGTGGATCCAGAGATATGGAAGCATGGAATAGAGTGCAGAATATCAGAGGGAAGTCAAGGAAGGGTGGTGGATGGGAGGTAATCAATCATAGACCATTTATGCGTATATGTATAACCCATGGACATAGACTGTAGGGTGCTGAAGGCCTGGGGTGGGATGTCGAAGTGGGCTGGAGTGGATCAATGGGGGAAAACAAGGACAAATACTGAGAAAGAAAATACCAATGGCATATTTCACAGATCTAGACCAAACACTCCCCAAAAGACCCCAAATACTAGCAGCAATCTGGAGAAAGAAGAAAAGGCATATAGATTAAAGGAACAGACAGAGAACCCAGAAGTTGACCAAACCATTATGTTCAATTAATTTTTGACAATGGAATAAAGACAGTCTCTTCAATAAATAGTATTGGGAAAATAGAACAGGTATATGCAAAAAAAAATGAAACTAGACCACCAACCTACACAATACACAAGAATAAATTCAAAGTGGATAAAAGACATATATGTAAATCATGAAACCATAAAAATCTTAGAATAAAACTTAGGCAGCAAAATCTCAGACATCTCTTGTAGTAATGTTTATCAATACATTTCTTAGGGCAAAAAAAAAACTAAGTATAAAATAAATAAATAGGACCACATAAAAATAAAAAGCTATTGCACAGCAAAAGAAGCCATCAACAAAATGAAATGAGTCCTCTGCATGGAAAAATATATTTACCAATAATATATCTGATAAGGGGTTAATCTCCAAAATATATAAGGAACTCATACAACTTAATAAAAAGAAGACAATCCAATTAAATATGGGCAAAGGACCTAAATAGCTACTTCTCCAAAGTGGACATACAGAGGCCAAGGGACATCTGAAAACCTGCTCAAAGTCACTAATCATCTTAAAGATGCAAATTTAAAGGACAATGAGGTACCATCTCACACTTGTCAGAATAGCTATCATTAACAAATCAACAAATAACAAGTGCTGGAAGACGTGGAGAAAAAGGAACTCTACCACACTGCTGGTGGGTATGTAGACTGGTCCATCTCCTGTGGAAAACAGTATGGCAGTTCCTCAAAACATTAAAAATGGAACTCACATTTGACCTAGTGGTTCAACTTCTAGGAATATATGCTAAGAAACCCAAAACACCAATCAGAAAGAATATATGTACCTCTATGCTCATAGCATCACAATTTATAATAGCTAAAATTTGGAAACAGCTCATGTGCCCACCAACAAATGAGTGGATCAAGATGCTGTAGTACATTTGCACATAGAATACTAAGAGGCTGTAAAAAAGAAGGAACTCTTACCATTTGCAACAGCATGGATGGATCTGGAGAGTATTATCCTAAGCAAAATAAGCCAGTCAGAGAAATATAAGTATCACATGATTGCAATCATATATGGAATCTAATGTACAAAATAAACTGATGAAGAAAATAGATCCAGAGAAATAGAAATATGAAACAGACTGATGAATTTCAGAGGGAAGGCAGTGTTGGTTGTATGGGTAGGGAGAAATTAACTAGGAAAATTATATGCATAGCCCATGGACACACATAATAGTGTGATAAAGGCCTCGGTGGGGCAGGTTTGGGGTGGAGATGGTCAATGGGAAGAAAAACAAAGGGAACATCTTTAATACCGTGAATCATCAAGATAAATTCAAATAAATAAATAATTTACAGTGGTGTCTTTACACTGAAATCCCTAATAGAGTGTTGAAATATTAAAAGATAATCTATAGAAATGGAAAGAAATTATATATTAATATATTGGAAGTTAATAGTTTTAGATGGAAATAATTGCCAAATTGGTCTAAGTATTGAAATTAATTTATATTAAATCCCAGATGTCTATTATGCATAAATGGAAAAACTGATCTTAACATTAATATGAAAATTAAAGGAAACCACGATAAGCAAGTCTGACGGCCTCTTACTGGAGCAAATGTAAAACTTACTCCAGTAAGTATAGAAATTGAATGCAATCTCAATCAAAATATAAACAAGTTACTTTGTGGATATGACACAACACTCAACACACTACTGAAGGAGAAATACAAAGCTGAAGGACTGACGTTAGTTATTCTCCTTTGTTCATAAAGTGATAATAATCCATACAGTGTGATAGGGACATAGTATGGCAATGTACAGGGGGTGTGATCCAAATGGCAGGAAGTTGGTGGAAGTTACATTCACCTCCTCCCAGGACAAAACTGGAATTACAACTAAATTATAGAACTATCAACCTGAATAATCAACTGAACACTAGTTGAACAGAAGTGTTATAAATGAAGATTTACAGGAAAAGCCAACTTAAAACTGGTAAAAAAAAAAAAAAGGCAGAGATAAAAAAAAAAAAGCTGGTCCTTTGCAGCAACTGAGAACCCAGAAAGAAATCTTAGCTACGAAGGGCCCTGGTTAGGAGCAAGGTATCTCAAACCCACACAATGGCTCCAAAGCCTGGAAAACGCATGCCAAGAAAAGAAGCTCACAAAACATCTGACTGTAAAAATCAGTGTGGATTCCAACCAGCAGTATTAGATGAGAATCCAGTAGAAATCATGGCACCATCTTAAAGATACAGTGCACAAAATCTTGTTTGTGGGCATACATTGCAGGCTCTGGAAGAAGATCAAATGCTCAAAGAGATGGGAGTAATACTGAAATAGACTAGGTTGTGAGCATTCGAGGAGAGGGCTGGAGGTACAGCTGTTAATGGCCATATTCTGAGACCCTCTCCCACACTTCCCACAAGCACCATCTTTTTCTGGGAAAGCACTCATGTCCATAGACATCAGACTGGAAAGATACACTACCCTCATCCCCAGACACCAACTCACTGAGCTATTTCCCTGTGGAAGATTCAGCTAGCCATGGCCAACCTGGACACATAATGCACATTCTTGGAAAGCACAAAGAGAGTCTGAATTGTGTAGACTAAGGTGAAGGCCATTATTCACAGAAAGTCCTGACTAGCACAACAGTTTCTGTGCAGAGCCTTCCTTCCACATGGTCAAATCTCCTTGATGATCTCTAGTGGCCTCATCCTAACAACTCCCTGAAACCCTACCACATTGCAAAGGTGGGCGAGTACCAAAAAAGTGGTGGCTATCCTTGGTATACCATGTGTCTTTTGCTGAGTAACCTCAGAACTAGCACTAATACCAAGTGTGAATCTGTATCAACCTGGTGATTACCATTTGCCCCTGCCTGGTGAGTCACTAAAACCAATCTTATGCAAATCATGTTTTGCCAGAAGCTCATTCACTAACTAAGCTTAACTGGCAGGCAGTAGGCAGAGGCAGATATCATGGTGCCTTGGGCCCTTTGCTGACCTGCCTCAGGCTCAGAACTGGTGGGAGCTGAACTTAGTACACAGCATGGCCCCTCCCATGTGTACCCATGTCCAGAAGATGCTACCACAAACTGTGGATCTGTATGCAGCACCTGACAAGTAGCCCAGGGCTGGAAACAGGCAGCATCTGACATTCTCGTACAGTGGAGTCACTCCCAAGAGGCCTCAGAACCTACACACAAGGTGTGGTTTTTAAACCACATTAGAGCATGACCCAATTAGCTCCACACACAGCACAACCAATGAAGGATCTTAACAACAACAACAACAAAAGACCCTGCTTGGACAAATTTCACACCATTAAGTCAGCCCCCACATGGCAGTTCATTCTCTGTGGTCAAGGCCAATATTCACAGTCACCAAGCCTGAGGGTACACCTCACTTATGAATGGACCAAGAACAATTAAGACAAAACTATGAGTCCTCACATAACTCACACAAGGGACACTCCTGAAACATCTAGCTAAGGTGAACAAGGAGACTGAACACAAAAGCCCCCAAAGGAACCAACTACCAAGACTGGGTGACATAGCAGATACAGTGGTATCTCGAGATACGAGTGCCCTAACATACGAGATTTTTGAGATACGAGCTGTCGAGCAAGCGATTTTTGCTTTGAAATACAAGCAACATTTGAGATAGGAGTAATCACGCAGATCGGCCGGCTGCACACCACCCACCAGTTTACCACGACTCCAGCATCTCATAGTTTCCCACGCCTCAAGGTTACAGAACGAATTAAACTCGTATCTCGAGGTACCACTGTACACCTAATACACAGAAACAAACACAGACAAGTAGCAAATATTAAAAAATCAAAACAAAGAAACATTCCCCAAATATACAGTATCATAAATACACAGAAAAAGAACTATGAAATGATGGTAAGTAATTTATTAGAGACAGAGTTCAAAACAATGATTATAAGGATGCTTAAGGAACTTAGGAGAAGAATGAATGAACTCAATGAGAACCTCAACAAAGAGATAGTAATAATAATCCCTCCACACACAGAAACCATAAAAAATAATGTTCTAAAAAAAATAATGTTCTTACACAACATGCAAAATAAAGAATACAGGAAGGGGAATTAACAGCATATAGATGAAGATGAGAATTGGCTAGGCAATTTGGAACACAAGGCAGAACACTCAATCAGATCAGCCAAAATATATTTTAATGAAAATAGATTAATAGACCTCAGGGACATCATGAAGTATAGCAGCATCCACCTCATAGAGGTACCTAAGTCAAAGAGAGTGCAAGGGATTGAAAATCTATTTTAAGAAATAATGATTGAAAACTTCTTTAACCTGATTAAGAAATAGACATACAGCTAATGGAAGTATAGAGAATGCCAACCAAGATGAACTCATAAAGATCCATAACAAGACATAAAGAGACAAAGTTAAGACAAAGAAAAATATTTAAAGCAGCATGAGAAAATTAGTTAATTACCTGCACAGCAGCTACCATAACATTGCCATCTGTTTTCTCAACAGAAACATTTCATGCCAGAAGAGACTGGCACAAAATTAAAGTGATGAAAAACAAGGACCTACAACAAAGAGTACTCTGCCTAGCAAGGCTATCATCTAAAATAGAAATATAAATAATTTCCCAGACAAAAAAAATGGCTAAAGGAATTCATTAACATCAAGCCAGTATTACAAGAAAATTTAAAGGTACTTCTAAAAAATAACAATGAAAAAAGACAACCCTAATTATAAAAAATAAAATAGCAATGGGAATAGTATACTTATCAATAATTACTTTAAGTGCAAATGAAATAAATGCTCTCAAAAAGTCATAGGGTAGGAATTCAAAGATGGCTGCAGAGTAGGTGGAATCTACACCCAACTGCTCCTGACCCCCAAATCAGATTTACAGCTAAATTATAAAGCAATAAACCTGAATAACCAACTCCTATTCAAAATAGTATTAGAAGTCCTAGCCATAGCAATCACAAAAGAAGGAGAAACAAAAGGTATCTAAATTACAAAGGAGTTAGTAAAACTGTCATTATTTACCCATGGCATGAAATTGTATATAAAAACACTAAAGAATCCCCGAAAGTCTACTAGATCTAATAAATAAATTTGGCAAAATAAAAGGATATAAAATTAATATTCAGAAATCAGTTGCATTTCTTTACACTGATAATGAATTATCAGAAATAAACAATAAGGAAATGATCTTATTTACTATTGCAAGAAAAAAAATAAAGCAACTAGGAATAAATTTAACCAAGGAGGTAAAAGACCTATATTCAGAAAACTATAGGAGATTGAAGAAAGGAGTTAAGGAAGATACATATACTAGTAAGTGGAAGCATATACTTTTTTCATGGATAGTAATTAATTAATATCATTAAAATGCCCATATTAACCATACTAAAGCAATATGTAGATTCAACACAATTCTTATAAAAATAACAATGACAAATTTTACAGGTCTAGAAAAAATGTTCCAAATTTTTCTATGGAACCACAAAAGACTCTGACTAGCCTCAGCAATCCTTAGCATGAAAAACAAAGTTGTTGGTTTCACAATAATTGCTATAAAATTCTACTACAAGGATATTGTAACCAAAATCATGTGGTACTGACATAAGAACAGGCATATAGATCAATGAAAGAGAACATAAAGCCAAAAAAAAAAAAATTGTCCCGCCGAGACCGGTTTGGCTCAGTGGATAGAGCGTCGGCTTGCGGACTGAAAGGTCCCGGGTTCGATTCCGGCTGGGGGCATGTACCTTGCTTGCAGGCACATCTCCACAGTGGGGTGTGCAGGAGGCGGCTGATTGATGTCTCTCTCTCATCGATGTTTCTGACTTTCTATCTCTCTCCCTTCCTCTCTGTAAAAAATCAATAAAATAATAAAATAAAAAAAATAAAAAAAAGAATTAAAAAAATTGTCCCATGTCTTCATGGTCAATTAATATTTAACAGATGAGGCAAAAGCATACAATAGAATAAATACAGTCTCTTCAATAAATGGTGTTGGGAAAATCAGACATGTACATGTAAAAAAGTGAAATTAGAATTCCAACTGACAGCATACATAAGAATAAACTCAAAAATGGATAAAAGACTTTTAAAGAAAGTCACAAAACTATAAAAATCTTAGAAGAAAACATAAGCAGTAAAATCTCAGACTTTCTCATAGCAATATTTTTGTTGATGTATCTCCTAGGGCATGGGGAACAATGGAAAATTTAAACAGATGAGACTGGATCAAACTAATAAGCTTCTTCAGAGAGAAGGGGGAAAAATCAACAAAATGAAAAGGGAACCCACTCTATGAGAGAGCATATTTGCCAATAATATATCTGATAAGGGATTAATTTCCAAAATTTATAAAAAAATACAACTTAACACAAGGAAGACATATCTGCCTATTTTAAAAAATGGACAAAGGGCCCTAGCCCATTTGGCTCAGTGGATAGAGTGTTGTCCTGTGAATCAAAGGGTTCCAGGTCTGATTCCAGTCAAGGGCACGTACTTCAGTTGCAGGTTCCTAACCAGCCAATGCCCTGGACAGGGCACATGCAAGAAGCACATGTGTTTCTCTCACCCCAATATTTCTGTCTTTTCCCCTCTCTTCCACTCTCTCTAAGAAAAATATCCTCAGGTGAGGATTAAATAAATAATAAACTAAAAAAATGGTCAAAGAATTTAAATATTTATCCAGAGGGGATACACAGATGGCCAATGAAAATATGAAGAAATGTCCAACTTCACTAATCATCAGTGTGATGCAAATAAAAATACAATGAAATATCAACTCATACCTGATAGAATGGCTACCACTAATAAATCAACAAACAAGTGCTGGCAAGGATGTGGAAAACAGGAAACTCTCCTGTAGTATTGGTGAAAATTAATATTTCTATAGACACTGTTGAAAAAAATACATATTTTCCTAAAAAAATTAAAAATGGAACTGCCAAGGATTTCCTAAAATGGTGGCCATCAGGATGGAAGTGAGGGAGAGAGTGTGAGAGAATGAGGGAGAAAAAGGAGTGTGTGGACGTGGTGGTATGATGTGTGTGCGTGTGTGTGTGTGGGGGGCAGATCCTTCAGGCCTCTCAGGGTCTGGCAAATGGGCCCTCTTAGACTGGGTGCCCCCACTATAGCTGCATGTAAGGTTGGTACAATGTATGCAACTCCCGGCCTGCCAGTGCTGGCACAGAAAACATGCCATCTTGAAGGTCAGAGCTGCTGTGACTAGGAGCACAGCCTCACCTTTACCCAAATGCAAACCAAGACCCTACAGCCTCACTAGACAAAGACCTTCTACCTCAACTGCAGACTCAGACACTGAGATTCCAGCCATTCTGGCCTCAGGTTCCTGTGAGTCCTGGAGTGAATTCCTTTCCCACCAACCTGCATCATTGGCACAGGTCATATGCATCCCGAGCATGCCCTTGACTATTGGCCATGGTGGCCTCTCCACATGGCTCCCTGAACCTGCCCTGGACATTCAGCATAAATGAGGATCCTGCCAACCTGTGATGTCCATGCCACTTGACCCCCCCAAGTCAGAATTTGAGTGTCAGCATGCACAGCTGTTGCAGCACCTGGCCCCTGAGGCTGCCCTTGACTGTCGGTATCAACAGAACTCCTGCCAAACCACAGCAAATGGGCCAACCAGCCCCTGAGCTCACCCATGACTCTCAGGGTGCCCAAGGCTCCAGCCAAGTCTACCACTCTAGCTCAGGCTCCATGCAACTTGGTGCCTGGACACTTCTGCAATAGAAAAAATGGGGAGACAAAGAAGCAACTCCTAAAGGAAAGGAAAGGAAAAATCACCCCCCAAAAAGGAACTAAATGAAAATGAGGCATACAATATATGAGAAAAAGAATTCAGAGTAATGGTCTTACAGTTCATAAACTGGATGAATGACAAAATCAACAACCTCTATAAATATCTAGCAGAAATAAAAAGTTATTTTACTATAATAAAAACTGCAATGGAAGGTTTCAATAATAGACTAGGAGAAACAGAGGACATAGTCAGTGAGTTAGAATATAGGGCAGAGAAAAGCCCAAACTGAACAGCAATTGAAAAAAATATATATAAAGCAGCAGGAGAGCCTAAAGGAGGTTTAATACAACATGAAATTAAGTAATAGAGAAAAAAAGAGCAGCAAGGATTAGAAAACCTATTTGAAGAAATAATGAGAGAAAACTTCCCTGATTTGGGAAAGAAAAAAGTCACTCAAGTACAGAGTCCCAAATAAGATAAACACAAGGTAAACACACAAAACACACACACACACACACACACACACACACACACAAACACATGTTGTAAATACGATGGCAAAAGTTAACAACAAAGAGAGAATCTTAAAGGCTGCAAAGGAGAGACAGAGAGTTACCAACAAAGGATCTCCCATTAGATTATCAAATGATTTCTGAGCAGATACATACCAGAACAAAAGGGAATGGAATGAACTATACAAAGTGATGCAAAGCAAGAGACTGAATCCAAGAATACTCTATCCAGCAAGTCTATCATTCAAAATTGAAGAGGAAATCAGGAGCATCACAGACAAAAAAAGAAGATAAAGGCTAAGGGAGTTTAACATCACCAAGCCAGCAATGCAAGGAATGCAAAAAGAACTGTTCACATTAAAAGAAGAAATAGAAAAGGAAGAAAGACCACATAAATAAAAGAATAGAAATGGCTACAAATACATATCAATAATAAACATAAATGTAAATGGACTAAAGGCTACAATCAAGACATAGAGTGGTTGAATGGGTAAGAAAACATGACCCATATATATGCTGTCTAAAAGAGACCCACCTTTGCACAAAAGAATAACACAAAGTGAAAGTGAAGGGATGAAAAAAAAAACAGGAAAATGGAAATGAGAGAAAAAAAAGATGGGGTAGCAATACTTATATCTGACAAAAACAAACAAACAAACAAAAAAACCTCAAAGTGAAGCCCATAACAAGAGATAAGGAAGGATAAGGAAGGCCACTTCATAATATTAAAGGGATCAAAACATAAGAGGATATAATATTGGTAAACTTGAATGCATCTAATACAGGAGCACCCAAATTCATAAAAAAAAAAACTTCTGGAACATATCAAGGGAGAGATCTACAGCAATATGATCATAGTAGGGAATGTTATTACCACATTGACATCACAGGATAAATCTTCTAGACTCTGAGAGTCTAGAGTCTTAGGCAACCCACAGGTTGAGAACCACTAGTAGCATTTCCTAAAACCATTGGAAAACACAGATATTTACATTACAATTAATAACAGTAGCAAAATTACAGTTATGAAGTAGCAATGAAAATAATTTTATGGGTGGGGATCACGACAACATGAGGAACTGTATTAAAGGGTCATGGCATTAGAAAGGTTGAGAACCACTGTGTCTAGACAAAAGAAATCACCAAAGAAATAGCAATCCTAAATGATTCACTAGATCAGATGGACATAATTGACATATTAAGAACATTTTACCGCAAAGATATGGAAAATACATTCTCCTCAAGTGCACAAGGGACATTTTCAAATATAGACCACATATTGGGAAACAGGCAAAGTCTCTTCAAATTCAAGAAGATTGAAATCATATCAAGCATAAAAATCTTAGAAAAATCCATAGGCAGCAAAATAGCAGACATATATTGTAGCAATAGCTTTACTGATACAGCTCTTAGGGAAATGGAAACTAAGGAGAAAATAAACTAATGGGATTACATCAAAAATGAAAAGCTTTTGCTCAGCAACAGAAACCATTAACAAAACGACAAGAAAGCCCACTGCATGGGCAAACATATTTGCCAACGTTATATATGATAAGGGCCTAATCTCCAAAATATATAGGGGACCCATACATCTTAACAGAAAGAAGATAAACAATCCAATAAAAATGGGCAAAGGACTTGGACAACTTTTGAAAGAGGATATACAGAAAGCCAAGAGACATATGAACACATGCTCTAAGTCATTAATCATCTGAGAGATGCAAATCAAAACAACAATGAGGTACCACCTTACACCTGTCAAAATTGCTATCATCAAACAAATCAACAAATGACAAGTGCTAGTTAGGTTATGGAGAAAAAGGAACCCTTTGCACGGATGGTGGGAATTCAGACTGGTGCAGCCACTGTGGACAATAGTATGAAGTTTCCTCAAAAAGTTAAAAATAAAACTCCCATTTCACCCAGTAATCCTACTTCTAGGAATGTATCCCAAGGAACCAGAAACACCAATCACAAAGGACATATGAATGCCTATGTTTATAGATGCACAATTTACAATAGCTAAGATTTGTAAACAGCCCAAATGGCCATCAGCAGATGAGTGGATTAGAAAACCGTGGTATATCTACACAATGGAATATTATGCTGCTGTAAAAAGGAATTCTTACCATTTGCAACAGGCTGGAAACCTGGAGTTTTTATCAGCCTAGTTCCCAGAATAGTGGGGCAGATGGTCCCTCTTCCAATCCTGTCACTGAGGGTTTCTTTAGAGTCTACAGCAGCAGTTCTCAATATGTGGGTCATGTGGTCACGACCCACAGGTTAAGAACTGCTAGCAGGGTTACCTAAGACCATCAGAAAACACAGATATTAAATTATGATTCATAATAGTAGCAAAATTAGTTATGAAGTAGCAAGGAAAATAATTTTATATTTGTGGGTCACCATTACAGAAGTGTATTAAAGGGTCTTGGCATTAGAAAGGTTGAGAACCACTGTTCTAGGTGATATCTGACCTTTCTGTCTGTGAATTGCCTCACCACTGTGTTTAATTCAACAATTCTGTGGATGTTATTCAACTCAGCTGTTCCTTTTATTTGCTCTGTGAGAAGGCACAGGGCCCATCCCTCTTTTTGGTGCTGCTTTGTCTCCCCACTAGATAGCCTGCATTTGGTGAGGTTGGAATCTCGATGTTCATGGTTTTGCAGCTGAGGCAGCTGGTCCCTGGGCATTGTGGTTGTAAGGCCCTGGGAGGTATCTGAGGTCTCCCTGGTTGAAGTTAAGGCTGGGCTTCTAATCACAGCCAGACTCCAGATCACAGCCAGTCTCCCCTTCAAGATGGTGCAATCTCTGTGGCAGAGCTGGCTGCTCTGGTAGATATTTCAGCAGTAGTTGAGGCTTCCCAGCCAGGAGAGTCTGATCCTCCAGTGCCCAACAGTCTCTTGGAATATAGCTATTCCTAACTCACAAATACAGACACTCCCCACACGTCCATGCACTCTCCATTCTTTCTCTCATGCACTATCTTGCAGCCTGGCATCCCATTGGCAGTCATCTTTGCTAATTATCTTATTACTAGAGGTCCAGTACATGAAATTCATGCACGGGGGGGGGTCTCAGACTGCCTGCACCCTATCCAATCTAGGACCCTTCAGGGAACACTGGCTCCTAACTACTCACCTGCCTGCTTGCCTGATTGCCCCTAACCACTCCGCCTGCCTGCCTAATCACCCCTAACTGCGCCCCTGGTGATCTGATGGCCCCTAATTGCCTCTTTCTCAGACCCTGCCACCATGGCTTTGTCTGGAAGGAGAAATGGACAACCAGAAGATGTCTGCTCTGTCCATTCTAATTAGCATATTACCCTTTTATTAGTATAGTTTTAGTACAAATCTTTTAATGTCTTAGTTAAATTTATTTCTAAGTACCTTATTTTTTGTTGCAATAGTGAATTAGATGATTTTTTAAATATATATTTTATTGATTTTTTACAGAGAGGAAAGGAGAGGGAGAGTTAGAAACATCAATGAGAAACAGTCTGCACACAACCTTCCTACTGTAGATGTGTCCGCAACCAAGACACATGCCCTTGACGGAATCAAACCTGGGACCCTTAATTCTGCAGGTCGAGGCAGATGCTCTATCCATTTAGCCAAACTGGTTAGGGATGGATGGTTTTCTTAGTTTCTATTTCTCATAGTTCGTCATTGTTGTAGAAAAAAACACCACTGATTTCTTTCTTTTTAAAATATATTTTTATTTATTTTTTACAGAGAGGAAGGGGAAAGGATAGAGAGTTAGAAACATCGACCAGCTGCCTCCTGCACACATCCCACTAGGTATGTGCCTGAAAACAAGGTACATGCCCTTAACTGGAATCAAACCTGGGACTTTCCAGCCCACAGGCCGACACTCTATCCACTGAGCAAAATTGGTTAGGGTTGATTTCTTAATATTAATTTTGTTTCTGGCTACTTTGCACAAATCAATTTTTAAATTTAGTAGTTTTTGGGAGTTGGGGGGCTCTTTAAGATTTTTTTATATACAATGTCATGTCATCTGCAATTAATGACAGTTTCACTACCACATTTCCAATTAAAAATATATATAAAATACATATATATAAAAGAAAAATATATAAAATTTCCCCTTTCTTTAATCTATCTATCTTTGTATTCATCTATTATTGAAAAAGGAGAATAGAGAGTAGATAGGTCTTAGGTGTTCATTGGAACTAATTAAGCTATTAGTAGAAGAAGAGAACAAGTGAGGAGAGGAAAAACAGAAGCAAAATAAAGAAAAAATAACAAATAATAAAGCAAACAACAACACAGAAAAAAAGAAAAAGAAATTAAAGGAAGAAAAAAGAATTTGGATAGTGAAGAAAGAGAAGTGTTCATGGACTTGGAACAGGGGAGAAGAAATTAGATATATGAGTAATTTCAGTTTTTAACATGGAGTAAAATGAAAGGATAGAGAAAAACTAGAGTAGGGACAGGGTAAGAGGAACAGCACAGGAAAGGTGAAAAGTGAGGAAAAGAGTGTTGGCATAAAGAAAAAATTGAGATAAAGTAAATAATGCTAAAAGAAAAATAAAAGAGAATGTAGAACACTAATACCAAAATAAAATAAAAAATAAAACTTTAACAAAATGTAAAATAGTAGTAGTAATAATAATAATTAAAAATAAATAATAAAAATGTAAAATCAATTAAGAAAAAAATTAGTTTCATAATGAAAAGTTAAAAAAGAAAAAAGAAAAGTAGTGAAGGTCATTTACATCCTCTAGTGGTCTTCTTGGCATGTTTGTTTCCTGTCAGGTAGTTAGCACAGTGTTGAAGTTCCCTGCAATCCACCATTCCTTTGTGTCATAAGCCACAACCTTGTTTTCAAGCAGGTGGGATCTGTCTACTCACTTTGTTTCTCTGCATGCCCTCAGTTGTATTTAAACAAGCATCAATTTCTGACAGAACCCCTGGTTGGCAGTGTTTCTGTTTTGATATCCAGGACTAAATGGTCCCTCTACTCAGTGTTTATATTCTTCTTTCTCTGCCACACTTACTACTGGGTTGGTAGGACGGACTGCCCCAAAGCTAGTTTCCTGCTCATATCTCCTTATTCTGTTCCCCAGTTTCTTCAAAAACAACTTCACCTGCAGTCTCAGTGAATGTTTTTAATTACTGGACTTAAGAAGCAAAAGCAAGGAGGTAGAAAAAAAAAAGAACCACACCAACTTGTGTCTTTTCCCCCTGGTGTTGTGGAACCAGCATAGAACTATAGAACTTCAGGCTGCCTTTCTGGACACAGATTCTCATGGCTATATGCTTATATCTATAATCCACCTCTGCCAGCAGCCCTGTGGGCCCCCTTCCACTTTCAAGGACTGCACTGACCTTAAGAGCTGCAGATTTGGTGAAACACAGTCTCCTTCTGAGACTCTAGATCCGTTGCACATGCTTCTTCCTCCAGCCTGGATCTCAGATCTCACCTTTCTATAGGTGGTCTCTGATCTTTCTGTCCACAGATTGCCTCACCAGCTGTGTTTAATTTGCCAATTCCAGGTGAATGTTATTCGATTCAACTGTTCTATCTGCTCTGTGAGAAGGCACAAGATGCATTTGCATATTTGGTGACACTTTGTCTCCATCTGAACAGGCACCCATGGGTGGGGAGGCTGGAGTCTCATCATTTGTAGCTTTGCAGCTGAGGCAGCTTGTCCTAGGCATTGTGGTTGTAGGGTCATGGGAGGTATCTGAGGTCTCCCTGATTGAAGGTAAGGCTGGGCTACCAATCACAGCCACTTTCAAGGTGGCACTTACTCTGTGGCAGAGCTGGCCACTCTGGGAGTTATTTCAGCCGTAGTAGAGGATTCCTGGCCAGGGGAGCCTGGTCCACCAGTCCCCAAAAGTCCTGTGGAATACAGCTGTCCCTCACTCAGACAGTCTTCATATGTACACACACTTCCCTTTTTCTCTCTCACTCACACACTACCTGGCAGCCTGCCATCTCATCAGAAGCCATCTTGTAAAAGAAAAAGCCAACAATAAATTTAAAGGAAGAAAGAACTACAGTGGAAGACACATGGATAGTCTAAAAAAAAAAGAAAGAAAAAATACACTGAATAATTATAAAGAAAACAATACAACCAAAGAATGTAACCCTTGTAAACATATATTCTTTCCACATAGAAATAATTAAATATGTAAAGAAAATTTTGATGTGTGTAAACTCTAAAATCCACTGTAGCTCAATAATAATAGGGCAGTTTAACATCCCATTGTCATCAATGGATTGATCTTCCCATCAGAAAGTTAAAAAGGAAGTAGTAGTCTTAAAATCACATACTAGACAAGGTAAATTTAATTTATATTTTTAGAGCCCATAACATCAGAATATACATCTTTTTCAAGACCACTTGGAACATTTTGGAAGATAAACAAAATGTTAGGACACAGAAAAATGTCCAATAAATTTAAGAAGATTGTAATAATTTTAAGCATCTTCTTCAAACACAATTGTATGAAACAAGGAATTAATTACAAGAAAAAAGTTGGAAAAAAGTACAAACACATGGAGGCTAAATAACATGCTTCTGAACAATAAGATCAAAGAAAATATCAAAAGATACCTTGAGAGAGTTAAAAATGAAAATATAGCAGAAAATTTAAGAGACACAGCAAAAGCAGTCCTAAGGGTGATATTCACAGTATTACAGACCTACCAGTAAAAAAACAAAAACAAACAAGCAAAAACAAAACAAAACAAAACAAACAGAAAAACAAAAACAAGAAAAATCTATATTATAAAGACAGTGCCAGAATGCCAGAACAACCAAATGACCAGTTACCATGAAGTGCATGGAGCACTTCTCAGTCCCTCCCCTGCAGCCCACAGGCTATGATCACAACAAGGATGGTGGCTGGTGGGTGGGAAGTGTGGTGGGCAGGTGGGCAAGGCAGGCACAGCAAGGTGGGCATGGCAAGACAAGCCCCCTAAGGCATGCGTGGGTGGACAGGGCTGCAAGTGTTGCGGTGTGTGCAGGTGGGTGAGAATGTGAGCATGGTGGGGCATGTGCATGTGGGTGGGTGGGCCATGCAATTTTGTGAGCTGTGTCTCTAGTATCAAATACACAGTGTAATGTTATACCTAAAGAAACTAGAAAAAGAACAAGAAACAATCACAGAGTGAGTTCAAAAAAGGAAATAGTAAAAATCCCAGCAGAAATAGAGTCTAAAAAGTCAACAGAAAACATCAATGAAACTAAGAATTGGTTCTTTGGAAAAATAAAAAAGATTGATAAAACTTTATACAGATGCATCAAAATAGAGAGGACACAAATACATAGAATTACAAATGAATTAGTAAAGATAACAATCCACACTGAAGAAACATAAAGTATTATAAGAAAATATTATAGGAGGAAACCAAATGGCAACTGAATAGGCAGACATTTCCCAAGCCTTATACAAGAACTGATAGAAGGACTATCTAAACTGAATAACATCCACCCAGAATTGGCGAAATAGGCACAGCTGGTGAGACAATTCACAGCTGGGAAGGGTTGCAGATGCCTGGAGAATGGTATGATCTGGGATCTGGGCTGGAGAGAGTTGGAAGACATCTGAGCCAAGAGAGTCAAAAGGAACCTGCAGAGTACCAAGTCCGTGTCCTTTGGGGACTGTCGTAACATCCAACTGTGGAAAGAAAGTGCATAGGGATACTGGTGGCAGGTGATTCTAGACCAAAATCCATAAGGGGTGATCTGAAGAACTGCCCAAGCTGTGTGGTTCCAGGGGGAGAGAAACTTGCAGTGTTGCAGTTGTTTCCCCTCGTTTTGGCCTTTGCTTTTATTAATTAAACCCACTCCATAGGACCTTTCAAATCCAAATGCTAACCCATGGCTGAGGTTCAGGTGGTGATGCAGACTTGTGGAGTCTGGGGAAAGGCTGTGGAAAAGAGCAGGTCAGGGAAAGGTGACTGGGAGCCTGGTACTGAGAAGTCCCTGACACTCCAAACCTAAGCAGCCATTTTCTCCTGAAGAGCTAGCCTCTCCCATTAGCCTCCAGACAACCAATACAGCCACATCCAGACTACAACCTTAGTGATTCAAAGGACACAAAAAATCTGAATAGCCCCTAAAAGCCTCAGGGACTGGGTTGAAGAGAGCCTTTCAGTCCTGGAGAGTGATACAGCACCTTCCCTAACTACAGCCCTGTCAGAAACAGTCACTTGAGAGATTAAGATGGACAATGAGCAGACAGGATAAGTGGACAGATTGGTTCTGCCTGTTTGCAGCCATGACTGTGGAGATAGACATAAACAGAGGAGCTGTGGAATGAGTGAAACTTCAACACATTGCTAACTACCTAAAAGAAAACTGAGAATTGGCAGACAGTATGGAAGAGTGGGATCTTAAACCAGATTCCATGTGACAGGGCATTAAAAACCAGCTGAAATGAATGACACTTCACTCTTTAATTTTTAATTCAATTTATTTTATTTTTTATCTTTTATTTAAAATTTGTCTTTTGTTTGCTTCTTTATTTTTGCCTTATTTTTATTGATTCTATTTTTATTTATTGTTATTTTATCTTTTTTATTAAATATTTTTCTTTCTCTTTTTTTCTTCTTATCCACTCATCCTCTTTCTACCTCTTCTATACTGAATTGTGGTCCTCCCCATATTCAGTCAATTCCTTAACTTTATTTACTATATATAAGCTCAGTCCCTACAGATTCTATCCCTACCCTCTTTTCTGGGTGTTTGTTGTGTGCACTTTTTTTTCCTTTTTCTTCTTTTTCTTTTCTCTCCTACCATTCTTTCCTTGATATCATTTTTTGCCCTCTTTTATCTCCACTAAGTCTATTTTCTCTGGTGGTCACTTATATTGGGGATACTGGTGTCATGAGTACATTCGAGTTTTGTTCTCTGTGACATGTCTTATTGAGATGTAGTTTGTGATGTTTGCAGAGCAAACTACATAACCATCACCCACAGTGGAGATTCCATCCACAAACAGAAAAATAACACTCAGGACCCAACTACAACAAGAGAACACAAAATATCCTAAGTAGGAGGCATCGCTAGATTTTCCAGCCC
Source organism: Lasiurus cinereus (assembly GCA_011751065.1). Lineage (NCBI taxonomy): Eukaryota > Metazoa > Chordata > Mammalia > Chiroptera > Vespertilionidae > Lasiurus > Lasiurus cinereus. The sequence continues at coordinate 6,069,915 of JAAGEH010000013.1, forward strand.
AGAAGACTGGAGAGATTACACCATTGGATCCCACAAATATCTACTATAACAGACAACCTCAAAGAATGCAGGTGGCAGAGCAGTTTGATCTGATACATAGAAACAATGATAAAGGAAGCACAAAAATTGGAAGACAAGAGACAAATACCATTTGAAAGAGAAGTAGAAATCACCAAAAAAGGAAATAAATGAAATTAAGGTAATCAATTTGTCAGTGAAAGATTCAGAGCAATGGTTATAAAGACACGGAAAAGGATGGAAGACAAATTCAACATGTGTAAGAATCAAGAGGAAATGATGAAAGACATAGCTATAATAAAGAACACAATGGAAAGTTTCAACAGTAGATTAGAATCTGAGGACAACATCAGTGAGTTATAAGAAAATGTAGAAAGAACCACACAAGCATAGCAGCAAATGAAAAGAAAACTTGAAAACAAGATGAGAGCCTACTTTAGGAGAACACAAAACAAAACAACATGCACATAATAGGAGTGCAAGAAGGAGAAGAAGTGGAGCAAGGGATAAAGAACCTGTTTGAAGAAATAATTACAGAAAACTTCCCTGGTTGTGGGGATTAAAAAGCCATACAAGTCCAAGAAACACATAGAGTCCCAAACAAGATGAACCAAAAAAGAACAACACCAAAACACATCATTATTAAATGGCAATCATCAATGAAAAAGTAAGAGTCTTAAAGACTGTCAGAGCCACACAGAATGTTACTTAAAAAGGATCTTCCATTAGACTATCAACTTATTTCTCAACACAAACAAATCAGATCATAAGTCATAAGGGAATGGAATGAAATATACAAAGGAATGCAAAGAAAAGAACTGCATCCAAGAATGTTATACCCAGCAAGGCTATCATTGAAAATTGAAGGTGAAATGAGGAGCTTCACAGACAAAAAAGGGCTAAGGGAGTTTATTACCACCAAACCATTAGTGCAAAAAAGACTAAGCAGAAAAGAAGAAATAGAAGAAAAAGAAATAACACAGGCATAAAGAATAAAAATGAAGACAAACAAGTAACTATCAATATATGTAAATGGATTAAATGCTCCAATAAAAAAAAAAACTTAGCTTAGCTGAATGGATAAGAAATCATGACCCATATATTTGCTGCTACAAGAGACCCATCTAAAAAGAAAGGACTCACAAAGTCGGTTAATAAAGGAATGGAAAAAATTTATCAGGTAAATAGAAATGAGAAAAAGGCAAGGATAGCATAAAATATTCCTCAAAGTGAAAGCCAGAACAAGAGATAAGGATGACCATTTCATAATACTAAAGGGAGCAATTCAACAAGAGGATACACCTCTAATAAATACATATGCACCCAAATACATTTAAAAAACTCTGGAAAATATCAAAGGAGAGATCTACAGCAATACAGTCATATTAGGGACTTTAACACCTCATTGACACCACCGGATAAATCCTTTAAACAAATAATCAGCAAAGAAACATCAATCCTAAATGACTCATAGATCAGATTACTTAATCAATGTCTTCAAAACATTTCACCCTAAAGCTAAGGAATATACATTCTTCACAAGTGCACATGGGACTTTTCAAAGATAAACCACATATTATGAAAGAGTAAGTCTCTTCAAATTCAAGAATATAGAACTCATATCAAGCATCTTCTCAGATCACAATGGTATCGCATTAGAAATCAACTACAATAAAAAAAACACACCTCAAACAGTTGGAAGCTAAATTTCATGTTATTTAACAACGATTGGGTTGCCAAAGAGATCAAAGAAGAAATAAAAAGAACAATGGAAACTAATGACAATAAAATTACAAAAATTCAAAATCTTTTGGACACAGTAAAAGCAGTCCTGAGAGGCAAGTACATAGCTCTAGAGTCCAACCTCAAAAAACAATTTAAAAATGGTAATAAACCATCTAACTCTGCAAATTTAAGGTTAAGAAAGAGCATACCAAGAAAAGCCCAGTATAAGCAGAAGGAAGGAAATAGTAAAGATCAGAGCAGAAATAAATGACATAGTGAGGAAAAACAAAACAAAACAAACAAACAAACAAAAAGATCAATAAAACCAAGAGATGGTTCTTAGAAAGGGTAAACAAGACTCATGAAACTCTAGCCAGACTCACCAAGAAACAAAGATAGCCCTAACCATTTTTGCTTAGTGGATAGAATATTGGCATCTGGACTGAAGGGTCCCAGCATTGATTCCAGTCAAGGGCAAGTAGCGTGGTTGCGGGCCAATAGGGTGTGTGCAGGAAGCAGCTGATCGATATTTCTCTCTCATCGATGTTTCTAACTCTCTATCCCTCTCACTTCCTCTAGGTAAATAAATATATATATATTAAAAAGAAACAAAGATAGAGGACTCAAATTTAAAAAAAAATCAAAAATAAAAGAGATGAATTAACAACTGAGGCCATAGACATACAAAGGATTGTGAAAAATACTATGAAAAACTCTACTCAAATGAACTGGATAACCTTGACAAAATAGACATGTTCCAAGAAAAATACAAGCTTCCAAAACTCAATCAAGAAGAATCAAAAAACCTGAATAGGCCAATAACTACTGATAAAATTGAAACAGTAATAATAATAAAAAAAAAACTTCCAGGAAACAAAAGCCCTGTTCCCTAGGGCTTCATAGGGGAGATTGCCCAAACATCAAAGAAGTAAAACCTATCTTTCTCAGATTGTACCATACATTCAAGAAGGCATACTTCCAAGCTCTTTCTAAGAAGCCAACAATACCCTAATCCCATAACCAGATAAAGACACTACAAGGAAAGAGAAGTATAGACCAATATCCCTGATGAACATAGATGCTAAAATCCTAAACAAATTTCTAGCAAATCAGATCCAGCATTATATTAGAAGAATTGTACACCATGACCAAGTGGGATTTATTCCAGGGATGCAAGGCTGGTACAGTATCTGCAAATCAATCAACATGATAGATCACATTTAAAAAATCAAGAGATAAATATCACAAATCATATCTATTGATACAGAAAAGACATTTGACAAAATCCGATGCCTACTCCTGATAAAAACTCTCAGCAAAGTGGGAATAGAGGGATTATACCTCAACATAATAAAAGCCTTATATGACATACCTACAGCCAACATCATACTCAATGTGCAATACTAAAACTTTTTCCCCTAAGGAACTTTCAGCACTCCTGTTCAACATAGTGTTGAAAGTGCTAGCAATGGTGACCAGACAAGAAGAAATGAAAGGCATCCAAATGGAAAAAGAAATAAAATAGTCATTGTGTGCAAGATACTGTACATGGAAAACCCTAATAGGACATTAAAAAATAAAACTACTACACTTAATAAATGAATTTGGAAATATAGCAGGATACAAAATTAATACCCAGAAATCTTTGGCTTTTTTTTTTACACCAAAAATGAACTCACAGAGAGAGAAACTAAAAAAAAAATACATAAATAACAAAAAAGCAATCCAATTTACCATTGCAAAACAAAATTTAAGATACCTAGGAATAAACTTATCCAAAGAGGTAAAGGACCTGTACTCAGAAAATTACAGGATGCTGAAAAAAGAGATAGAGGAAGACATGAACAAATAGAAGAATATACCGTGCTCATGCATTGGTAGAATCAACATTATTAAAGTGTTAATACTACCCAAAGCAATCTATGGATTCAGTGCAATCCCCATTAAAATACCAATGCCATGTTTCAAAGGCCTAGAAAAAACTCTCCAAAATTCTCTGGAATAAAAAAAAAAAAAGACCCTGAATAGGTACAGTGTCCTTAAGAAAGAAGAAGAAAGTTGGAGAGATCACAATACCAGATATGAAACTATATTACAAAGCCATTTTTTTTCCAAAACTGTCTGGTACTTTACAAAAACAGACATATACACAAATGGAACAGAACAGAGAACCCAGATATCAAACCAAGAAATTGTGTTCAATTAATATTTGATAAAGGTGGCAAGAGATACAATAGAGTCAAGACAGTCTCTTCAATAAATGGTGTTGGGAAAATTGGACAGATATAGGCAAATAAAATGAAACTAGACTGCCAACTTACATCATTAAACAAAAATAAATGCAAAAAGAATAAAGGACTTAAACATATTATGGGAAACCATAAAAATCTTAGAAGAATCCATAGGCAGCAAAATATCAGACTTAAGTCATAGCACCAATATAGCACCTGGGTCAACAATGGAAACTGAGGAGAAAATAAAAATATAGGACTACATCAAAATAAAATCTTCTGTACAGCAAAAGAAACCATCAAGAAAACCACAAGAAAGCCCATTGTTGGATAACATATTTGCCAATGTTATATCTGATAATGGTTTAATCTACAAAATTTATAGAGTACTCATACACCTTAACTAAAGAAGGATAAACAAACATAACAAAAATGGGCAAAGGGGCTAAATAGACTCTTTTTAAGAAGAGGACATACTAAAGGCCAACAGACATATGAAAACATGCGCAAAGTCACTAGTCATCCAAGAGATGCAAATCAAAACATTATTGTGGTAATATCTCGCACCTGTCAGAATGGCTATTATCAACAAAGAACAAACACTAAGTGCTGACAAGAATGTGTAGAAACAGAAAGACTCTTGCGCTGCTGGTAGGAATGCAGACTGGTGCTGACACTGTGGAAAACAACATGCAGTTTTCTCAAAACATTAAAAATGGAACTTCCATTTGACCCAGAAATCGCACTTCTAGGAATATATCCCTAGAAACCAGAAACACCAATCAGAAAGGATATATGCACCCCTATATTCATAGAAGCACAATTTACAATCACTAATATTAGGAAGCAACCTAAATGCCCATCAGCAGGTGAATGGATTAGGAAACTGTGGTACATCTACTCAATGGACTACTGTTTGGGGGGCAAGGACTGGGTAAGGACACATATAGAATACCTTAATCAATAAAGAAAGTAAATTAATTAATTAATTAATTAATTAAATTATAAATAAATGAATAAATACCAAAAAAATTATTAGGAACAATTACATGCCATCAAATTGCACAATCTGGGAGAAATATGTAAATTCTCAGAAAAAATAAAATTTTACAAGACAGAATCATTAAGATAAATAAAATCTGAAGAGATCAATTACAATAAACAAAACTGAAGGTGTAATTTTAAAAATCCCAACAAACAGAAGTTTTGTAACAAATGACTTCACAGTTAAATTTAATGAAATATTTAAAGGATTAACAACTATGATTTTTAAAGTATTACAAAAGTGAAAGGGATGAATACTCACAAACCAATTTTATGAGGACAGAATTATTCTAATTCCAAAATTAAATAAAGACACTACGAAAAAATACTGTATAGACCAATATCTCAATGAAGTTCAAAGCAAATTCTCAATAAATATTGGCAAACTAATTTCTCTGATACATAAAAATATCATAAAAATGTGATGAAGCTGGAGTTATTCCTGAGTTTCAAATTTGATACAATATTTGAAAATCAATGTGATACAGCATATAAAAATGAAAAGTTGAAATCATGTGATCACATCAACAGATGCAGAAAAAGTATTTGACAAATCCAGCAACCACTTATGATCAAAACTTTCTGCAAAGTGGGGATAAAAGGACCAATTTTAACATAATAGAAGACATATGTTACAAACTCACAGCTAATATTAGACTCAATGGGAAAAATCTAAAAACATTTCTTTAAGATCAGTAATGATACAGAGAGCTTTTCACCATTCTAATTCAACATAGTACTCAATACTGAGCCAATGCAATTAGATAGGAAGAAAAAATACAAGTTATCCAAACTGTAAATGAAGAGATAAAAATGTAATTTGTAGATGTCATGTTACTGTATAGAGAGAATCCTTAATATTCCACCAGAAACATTCCAGAACTGATAAATTCAAATATTTATTAAATTCAATATTTATTAAAATAAATATTCAGATATACATTGCACTTGGAGTTTCAAAAAGGAAACTAAGAAAACAATCCCAATTACAATTTCATAAAAAATACTTAGAAATACATTTCACCAGGGAGGTAAAAGACTTGTACCCAGAAAATTAAAAGACATTAAAAACAAAATTGAAAAAATATACACAAAAGGGAAGCATATATGGTATTCATGATTAGGAGAAATAAACAGGCATATAATTCACTGAAACCGAATAGAGAACCTACAAATAAACCCAAGCCTATATGGTTTATATCAAAGGAGGCAAGAATATGCAATGGGATACAGACAGTCTTTTCAATAAATGGTGTAGGGAAAACTGGAAAGATACATGCAAAATATGAAACTGTGGCACTTTCTTATACCATATTAAAAAAAAAAACCTCAAAATGAATTAAAGACTTAAATGTAAGAACTGGTAACATAATACTCATTGAATACATCATAGGCAGTAAAACCTCAGAGGTTTTTCTTAGTTATATTTTTCTGATATATCTTATTGGGCAGTATAAACAAAACAAAAAATAAACAAATGAGACTACATCAAACAACATGTTATCAGAGCAAAATAAACTATCACTTTCCAAAATATATTAAGAACTCAAAATTCAATATCAAAATTTTTTTAAAAAGTAAAAAGTGGGAAAATGGACTGAATAAACAATTCTCCAAAGAGAACCTACAGATGGAAAATTAACTTGTGAAAAGATGCTCAACATCACTAATCATCAGAGAAATGCGGGTTAAAATCACAATAAGATATCACCTCATGCCTGACAGAATGTAAATCAACAAACAAGATTAAGAGAAGATGTGGAATGATGAAAACCCTCATGCATTGTTGCTGGGAATGAAGGTTGGTGTAGCCACTGGAGAAAACGATACAGGTGTTCCTCAAAAAATGACAAATAATATTTTCTAATAACCCAGCAATTTTATTTCTGGGAATATATCTGAATAAACCCAAATGTTAATTTAAAAATGTATATACCTGCATGTCCTTTAAAAAAATTATTGTTGGAAGTATTATGTATGTTCTTTTTTACCTGTCGGCCCTCTATTCCCTTCTTCCCCACACCCCAGGCCCTCACCACCCCACTGTCCGCATCCATGGGTTATGCATATATGCATACAAGGTCTTTGGTTGATTACCTCCCACCCACCCACTCTCCCCTAACTTCACTCTTGAGATTCCTTACTCAATTTCTGGATCCACTCCATTCATCAGTTTATTTTGTTAATTAGGTGCCATATATGAATGAGATCATATGATACTTGTTTTTCTCTGACTGGGATTTCACTTAGCCTGATACTCACCATGTCATTCCATGCTGTCTCAAAGGTAAGAGATTCTTCTTTTTTATTGCTGCATAGCATTCCATGGTATAAATGCACCACAACTTTTTTATCCACTCATCTACTGATGGATACTTGGGCTGTTTCCAGGTCTTAGCTATTAGAAATTGTGCAGCTATGAACAGAGGGGTGCATAGATTCTTTCTGACAAATGTTTATGCTTTCTTAGGATTTATTCCTAGTAGTGGGATCACTAGTTCAAGTGGCAGCTCTATATTAAAATCTTTGAGTACACACCATACTATTTTCCATAATGGCTTCACAAAGTCTGAATTAACACCAGCAGTGTAGTAGGGTTCCCTTTTCTCAACATCCTTGCCAGCACTTCTCATTTGTTGATTTGTTGATGATAGCCATACTAACAGGTGTGAGGTGATACTTTGTTGTTGTGTTAACTCGCATCGACCTGATGATCATGACTTGGAACATTTTTTCATGTCTCTTGGTCATCTGTATGCACTCTTTTGAGAAGTGTCTATTTAGGTCCTTAGTCAATTTTTTAAATTTTTTTATTATGTTACATGTATACATACCTTCCAATTGCCACCCTCCTCTCCCATGCATACCCAACCCCCCAATATCTAGTGTTCATTGGTTATTCTTATATACATGCATACAAGTCCTTTGGTTGATCTCTTATCTACACCACCTCTCCTTAATCTTCCGGCTATAATTTGAAAGTCTGTTTGATGCTTTACTGCTTCTGTATCTATCCTTTTGTTCATCAGTTTATAATGTTCTTTATTATCCACAAATGAGTGAGATCATGATGTTTCTGTTCATTGACTAGCTTATTTCACTTAGCATAAGGCTCTCCAGTTCCATTCAGGTTACTGCAAAAGGTAAGAATTCCATCTTTTTTATGGTAGCATAGAATTCCATTGTGTAGATGTACCATGGTTTTCTAATCCACTCATCTACTGATGGGCACCTAGGCTGTTTCCAAATTGTAGCTATTGTAAATTGTGCTGCTATAAACATAGGGGTGCATAAATCCTTTCTGATTGGTGTTTCTACTTTCTTAGGATATATTCCTAAGTGTGGGATTGCTGGGTCAAATGGGAGTTCCATTCTTAGTTTTTTGAGGAAACTCCATACTGTTCTCCACAGTGGCTCCATCAGTCTGCATTCCGACCAACAGTGCACAAGGGTTCCTTTTTCTCTGCATCCTTGCCAACACTTGTAGTTTGTTGACTTGCTGATGATTGCCATTCTGACAGGTGTGAGATGGTATAGCAATGACGTTTTGATTTGCACCTCTCAGATAATTAGTGACTTTGAACATGTTTTCAAGTGTTGCTTGGCCTTCCTTCTATAGTCTTTCTAAAAGGTTCTATTAAGGTCTGTTGCCCAATTTTTATTGGATCATTTATCTTCATTTTATTAAGTTGTATAAGTTGGCTATAGATGGAGATTAAACTTTTATCAGTGATAACATTTGTAAATATGTTCTCCCATACAGTGAGTTTTCTTGTTGTTTTGTTGATAGTTTCTTTTGCTGTGCAAAAACTTTTTATTTTGATGTAGTCCCATTTGTTTATTTTTTCTTTAGCTTCCATTGCCTTTGGAGCAGTATCAGTGAAGAAGTTCTTTCGGCATATGTCTGAGATTGAGCTGCCTGTGGATTCCTCTAGTATTTTTATGGTTTCCCGTCTAATGTTTAAGTCCTGTATTCAATTTGAGTTTATTTTTGTATTTGGCGTAAGTTGGTGATCCTGTTTCTTTTTTCTTTTCTTTTTTTCATATATCTGTCCAATTTCCCCAACACCATTTATTGAAGATGCTGTCTTGGCTCCATTGTATCTTCATGCCTCCTTTGTCAATTTAGCATAATGGTTGGGGTGGATATGTGGATTCTCTATTCTATTCCATTGGTCTATATATCTGTTCTTGTGCCAGTACCAGGCTGTTTGGAGAATAGTTGCTTTGTAATATAGCTTGAAATCTGGTATTGAGATCCCACCTACTTTATTCTTCTTTCTCAGGCAGGATTAGTGTGGCTATTATTAGTCTTTTTTTGTTCCAGATGAATCTTTGAAGAGTTCTTTCTAGGTCTGTGAAATAGGTCGTTGGTATTTTAATGGGTAGTGCACTGAATCCATAGGTTGCTTTGGGTAGTATGGACATTTTAATGATGTTTACACTCCCAATCCATGAGCATGGTATGCTCTTCCATCTGCATATGTCTGCCTCCATTTCTTTTTTTCAGTTTCCTGTAGTTTTCCGCATATAAGTCTTTTACCTCCTTAGTTAGGTTTATTCCTAGGTATCTTAATTTATTTGGTGCGATGGTAAATGGGATTGCTTTTTTAGTCTCTCTTTCTGTAATTTCACTATTAGTGCATAGAAATGCCAAAGATTTCTTGGCATTAATTTTGTATCCTGCTACATTGGCAAATTCAATTATTAAATCAATTAGTTTTTGCATGGAGTACTTCAGGTTTTTTATGTACAGTATCATGTCATCTGCAAGTAAGGACAGCTTTACTTCTCCTCTTCCAATTTGTATGGCTTTTATTTCTTCTTCTTATCTAATTGCAATTGCTAATACTTCCAGTACTATATCCAAAAAGAGTGTTTAGAGTGGTCATCCCTGTCTTGTTCCTGTTCTTAGGGGAAATGGTTTTACTTTTTGCCCATTGAGTATGATGTTAGCTGTGGGTTTATCATATATGGCTTTTATGATGTTGAGGTATGATCCTTCTATTCCCAATTTGCTGAGAGTTTTTATCAAGAACGGGTGTTGGATTTTGTCAAATGCTTTTCCTGCATCAGTTGATATGACTATGTGATTTTTATCTCTCAATTTGTTTATGTCATGTATCATGTTTATTGATTTGCGGATATTGTACCATATTTGCATTCCTGGGATGAATCCTACTTGGTCATCGTGTATGATATTTCTTATTTACTGAAGGATCCGATTTTCTAAAATTTTTTTGAGGACTTTGTTATCTATGTTCATGAGAGATATTGGCCTATAATTCTCTTTCATTGTGTTGTCTTTATCTGGTTTTGGTATTAGGGTGATGCTGGCTTCAGAGAAGGTGTTTAGAAGTGTTCCTACTTCTTGAATATTTCTGAATAGCCTGAAGAGGATAGATTTTAATTCTTCCTTGAGTGTTTGGTAAACTCCCCTGTGTAGCCATCTGGTCCAGGTCTTTCGTTTGCTGGAAGCTTTTTTATGACTGCTTTAATTTTTTCCAAAGTTATGGGACTACTGAGGTGTTCAAATTCTTCCTGATTGAGTTTGGAAGGTTATATTTTTCTAGGAATATGTCCACTTATTGCAGGTTGTCCAATTTGTTGGAATAGAGTTGTTCGTAGTATTTTTTTTAACAATCTTTTGTATTTTGGCAGGGTCTGTTGCTATTTCTCCACTTTCATTTCTGATTTTGTTTATTTGGGTCTGCTCTCTTTGCTTCTTAGTGAGACTGGGTAGAGGTCCATCAGTCTTATTTATCTTTTCAAAGAACCAGCTCTTGGTTGTGTTGATTTTTGAATTGTTTCTTTGATCTCTATGTTGTTTATTTCCACAATGATATTTACTATTTCCTTCATTCTGCATACATTGGGCTTTTCTTCTTGCTCTCTTTCTAGCTCTTTGAGCTGTAGGGGTAGGAAATTTATTACCATTGTTTTCTGGGGGTTTTTTTGTTGTTTTTTTTTTGCAGTAGGCTTTTAGAGCTATGAACTTCCCTCTCAAGACTGCTTTCACTGTGTCCCATAAACTTTGTATTGTTGTGTAGTCATTGTCATTTGTTGCCATGATGTTTTTTATTTCTTCCTTGATCTCTCTGGTTACCTAGTTGTTGTTTAATAGCATGCTATTTATTCTCCATGTGTTTGACTTCTTTGTATTGTTTTTATTTTAGTTGATTTTCAGTTTTATGCCACTGTGATCTGAGAAAATGCTCGATATGATTTCTATCTTCTTGAATTTGAAGAGACTTTTCCTATGACCCAACATATGGTCTATCTTAGAGAATGACCCATGTGCACTGGAGAAGAATGTATATTCTTTGGCTTTGGGGTAAAATTTTCTGAATATGTCAATTAATTCCATCTGGTCTAGTGAGTCATGTAGGATTGATGTTTCTTTGCCGATATTTTGTTTAGACGATTTGTCCAGTGGTGACAGTGGGGTATTAAAGTCTCCTACTATGATTGTATTGCTGTCAATCTCTCCCTTAATATCCTCCAGGAGTTGTTTTTTTTTATGTATTTAGGTGCTCCTATATTGGGTGCGTATATGTTTACCAGAGTTATTTCTTCTTGTTGGATTGTTCCCTTTAGTATTATGAAGTGGCCTTCTTTATCTCTTGTTTTGTCCTTCACTTTGACATCTAATTTGTCAGATATAAGTATTGCAACCCCAGCCTTTTTTTTATTACCTTTTGCTTGAAACACCATCTTCCATCCCTTCACCCTCAATCTGTGTGCATCTTTTTTTCTGAGGTGGGTTTCTGTAGACAGCAGATATATGGATCATGTTTTCTGATCCAATTGGTTACCCTGTGTCTTCTGATTGGAGCACTTAATCTGATTACATTTAAAGTTTTTATTGATAGGTACTTACATTTTGCCATTTTTAGTCTTTACCCTCGAGTTCCTTCTTTGCTTCCTATTTCTTTCTTTCTTTCTTTTCTTTTTTTTTTTTTTTTACAGCAGAGCCTTTAACATTTCATGCATTGCTGGTGTGGTGGTAATATATTCCCTTAGTCCTAGTTTGTCTGTGAAGCTCCTGATTTCACCTTCAATTTTGATTGAAAGCCTTGCTGGGTACAATATTCTTGGATTCAGATCTTTCCTTTGCATTACTTTGTATATTTCATTCCATTCCCTTCTGACCTGATGAGTTTCTGTTGAGAAATCAGTAGCTAGTCTTATGGGGTTCTGTTGTAGGTAACTTTTTAAGATTCTTACTTTGTTGTTGGTGTTTGCCAATTTAATTATAATATGCCTTGGTGTCGGTTTTGTGGGGTTCGATTTGCTTGGGACTCTGTGAGCTTCTTGGATTTGTGTGTTTTTTTTTCTTTCCTATATTGGGGAAGTTTTCTGTCATTATTTCTTCAAACAGGTTTTCTATTTCTTGCTCTGTTTCCAATCTTTCTGGAACCCAAGTTATGCAGATGTTGTTTTGTTTCATGTTATCCCAAAGTTCCATTAGGCTTTCCTCTTTCCTTTTAATTTTATTTTGTAGAAGCTGCTGTATTTGGGTATTTTTCCTACCTTGTCTTCTAGCTCACTGATGCAGTCCTCTGCTTCTTCTAGTCTACTTTTGATGCTTTCTATTGAGGTCTTTAGAGCAGTGATGTCAGTTTTTCATTTCTTCTTGCTTATTCTTCATTTCCTCTTGGCTCTTTTTCATTTCCTCTTGGCTCTTACTCACATTGTCGATTTTGTCTTCCATTCTTTTCAGCCACCTTATGACCATTTTTCTGATCTCTTTCTCTGGCATGTCTATTTCTTCTTCTATTTTGTTTACTTCCTTTTCTGGTGATACCTGCTTTTCTGTCATATGCGGGCTGTTTCTTTGTCTGCCCATGGTGTTTCTTCTCCAGGTGTCTGGTTATGTAGTTCTCTTTCCTACATTGATTTAAAGGCACAAACGACAACATGACCAGGTACAACACACAAGGGTCTGAACAGAAATGTATTCACGATGTTAATAACCACAATTAAGGTGACCACCAATAAGTACAAATTATGAGTAAGTAGAGAAAGAAGAGCAAAAAGTGAGGAAAAAAGAAATGAAATAAGTGCCAAAATCAAATTGGGAGAAAAACATAAAAAATAACAAAATAAAATAAAAGGAGAAGAAGAAGAAGAAGAAGAAGAAGAAGAAGAAGAAGAAGAAGAAGAAGAAGAAGAAGAAGAAGAAGAAGAAGAAGAAGGAGGAGGAGGG
>JAAGEH010000013.1:6083241-6110692 GCA_011751065.1 Lasiurus cinereus
AGGAGGAGGAGGAGGGGGAGGAGGAGGAGGAAAGAGGAAAAAAAGAGAGAAAAGAAAGAGAACAAGAGAGAAAAGGGGTACAGGTTATAGATGTGAGGAGGAAACTCCAATAGAACAGCTACTAATCCCAAGAAATGCCAGAAACCAGTACCTAGTTATTAATATAAATTCAAATAATAACCAATATCAAGGGAGCCAAGGGAAAAGATAGGTAAAAAACAAACCAAAACAGAGCAGACAAAAAGCAAAATAAAACAGGTAGAATAAGCAAAAACAATCACACAAAACAAGTATAAAAAATCAATATAATCGTCAATCAGGCAAACAACAACAAAAGGACATAGAGAAAAACAATTTTTTGGATAGTGGAGACAAGAAAAGATCAGTTTGTATGGACTTGGAGTAGGAGATTTGAAATTAGATATATAAGTGGGGTGTAATTTTAACTAGGTAAATAAAAAGAATAGGGAGAATCTAAAGTTGTAAAAGGGAAAGAGAAAGAAGACAACAAAATGGGGAAAGTTAGGAAGAGAATGTTGTCTTTGTCCATTTTTTAATTGGAATGTTTGTCTTCCTTTTGTTAAGTTGTATGAGTTTCTTATTGATTTTGGATATTATCCCATTATCAGATATATTATTGGTATTAGGTTTGATGGAATAATTGAGTTGATTCCCTTCCCCCAGGAACTGGCTTTTCAGGTCATTTCATTATGGGCATTTTTTTGCTGAAGACCACTTTTTATTTGCAGTGACCACATTCCATTCTCTCCCCTCCAGTTATACATAAAGAGATCTCTACCCATAGAAATCCCACCAAAATTTCTTTAAAATCCACTGACTCCCCTCACTGGATGCTGGCGCCATCCAGACTCATCCATCTGGTGTGCAGATGGCTTTATAAGTTCATAATCCCTCACCACTCTGGCCTCATGTGTTCCTCTTTTGGCAACCTAACAACTGGCAAATATGTTCTCATGTGCAGTGCTCTTTCCTGTTGTTTTGTTGATGGTTTCTTTTGTTGTGCAGGAGATTTTATTTTGATAAAGTCACATTTGTGTTTTTTTTCTCCTTAGTTTCCTTTTCCCTAGCTAGGAGATGTAAATGTAAACATATTGCTACAAAAGAAGTCTGAGATTTTGCTGCCTATGATTTCTTCTTTATGGTTTCCTGACTTACATTTAGGTCTTTTATCTATTTTGCATTTATTTTTGTGTATGGTGTAAGTTGGTGGTTAGTTTCATTTTTTACATGTATCTTTCCAATTATCTGACACTGTTTATTGAAGAGACTGTCTTAATTCAATTGTATGTCTTGCCTCCTTTGTCAAATATTAATTGAGTATAATGGCTTGGATCAATTTCTGGGTTCTCTGTTCTGTTTCATAAATCTATATGTCTGTTCTTATGCCAGTACCATACTGTCTTAATTATGGTAGCTTTGTAGTATACTTGATGTCTGGTATTGTGATTCCTAAATCCTTGTGCTTTCTCAAGATTCCTGCAGCAATTTGGGCTCTCTTTTGATTCCATACGCATTTTTGGAATATTCGTTATAGATATATGAAATATACTATTAGTTTTTTAATCAGGATTGCATTGAATCTGTAGATTGCTTTGGGTAATATGGAATTTTAATGATGTTGATTCTACCAGTCTATGAACATGGAGTAGCCTTCCACTTGTTTGTATCTTCTATCTCTTTTTTCAATATCCAGTAGTTTTCTGAGTACAAGTCTTTTACCTCCTTAGTTAAGTTTATTCTTAAGTATCTTAATTTTTTTGTTGCAATGGTAAATAGGATTGTTAGTATAGTTTCTCTTTCTGATAATTTCCCTATATAATAACAGGCTAATATGCACACAGATCAAATGGCAGGGCAACAGAACAACAAAACAACCGGTTTCTATAACATGTGCTGACCACCGGGGGCACACGTGGGACATGGCAGGCATCAGCCATAGCAGGGGCTCCAGACCAAGGTTGGACATGAGTCACTGTCATGGGGATGAGACTCTGGTGGTTACTGAAAATTCTCTGCTCCTCCATGCTATGGTCTCACCCAATGGTGATGCCTGCTGCCACCACTGGAGCCACCACCCATACCCACTGCTGGTGCCAGAACTGCCACTCACATCTGATGCCTACACCCAACGCTGGTTCTGATCTCTCAGTGCTGTCAGCAGGTGAAAGAAGGGGCTGCTGGTCCTAATCATCTCTGAGGGCTTCTCCACATCACCCTGCTCCTGAGAGGTGATCTGGGCAGCAACTGCCACTTGCACCCACTGCTGGGGTCAACCCCAATTGCTGTGTACCATCAGTGTGTGCGAGCAAGGCCAGCACCACTGGCATATGGGAGCAGCAGTGGAGGGTCAGGGCTGCCAGCAGAGAGTAAAACTGGGGGCTGTGGTGAGAGGGGCTGGGTGGAGGAGCAGAGAATGGGCCAAGACCCTCCCTGTGCCCACTGCAGCCACAGTTCCTTTCAAAATGCAGAAATTCTTTTTTTTTTGCTATTTTTAATTAATTTTTTATACATATCTCCCCATTGCCCCCCTCCCTCCCAGGCATACCTCAACAACCCAGTGTCTATGTTCATTGGTTATGCTTATATGCATGCATACAAGTCTTTTGATTGCACTGGTCCCTACTAAAAAAATATTATTCTAAAAAAGCCTTCAATTTTTGGGTTTCTGATTTTGTATCCTCCTTGATATTTGACATTTGACACTGTCAAATCAATCTATTAAATTCAGGAGATTTTTGGTGGAGTCTTTAGGGTTTTCAATATACAATATCATGTCATCTGCAAATAATGATCATTTTGCTTCCTCCTTTCCAATTTGGATGCCTATGCCTGCATGTTCTTTACAGCATTATTTATAATACTTTAGATATGCATGCAACCCACGTGTCCATTAACAGACAAGTTGATAAAAATGCATTGGTTTATTTATGCAAGGGAGTATTACTCAGCAATGAAAGAAAATAAAATCTTATCATTTGTGACATCCTGGATGGACATAATGTGTAATATACTGAGTGAAATAAGTCAGTCAGAGATAGACAGATGCTATATGATTATACCTATATATGGAGTCTTAAGAACAAAATAAATGAAGAAACAAAATAGAAAAAGACTCATAAATAGAGAAAACGAATGGTTTCCAGAAGGGGGTGGGGGCTGGGTGAAAAGATGAAGGTATTAAGAAGTACAAATTGTTCGTTAATAAGTAGTCATGGTGATGTAAAGTACAACATAGAGAATACGGTCAATATATTGTAATAATTATGTGTGGGGTCCCATGGGTACACTTTGTAAAGTATATGATTGTGTAATCAGTATGTTGTACAACTGAAACTAATACAAGACAATATTGAATGCAAACTGCAACTGAAAAAAGTTATACTACCTAATTGAAAATAATAGAACATTTCCAAACTCGTTTTATGATACTAGCATTATCCTAATACTGAAACCAGATAAGAACACTACAATATTTAAAAAAGCATAGACCTGTATTCCTGATAAATACAAATGTGAATTTCTCAAAAACAAAACAAAACACTAATACACTGAATTTAAGAACACATTAAATGGGCAATACACTATGATCAAGTGGAATTTATCCCTGGAATGGTAGGATGGTTCTATACACACAGATTAATAAATGTGATACACCATATTAACAAAATGAAAGATAAAAATCATATGATCATTTCAATAGATGCTTAAAGAGAATTTTACAAAATTCAACATCCTTTATTGATAAAACTCTCAACAAATTAGGTATAGAAGAGATGCTCCTCAACATAATAAAAGACGTATATGACAATCCCACAGCTAACACCATAATTATATACATAGAAAGCCATATCAGAAACTGTTAGAATTAATAAATACACTTAGTAAAATTGCAATTAGAAAATCAACTTACAACAATTATTTGCATCTTTATGCACTAACAGTAAGCCATCTGAAATAATTTAAAAAACAATTCCATTTAAAATAGCATGAAAAACAATTAAATATTTAGGAATAAATCTTAAGCAAGGAATCCAATGTCCTGTACTCTGAAAACTGTTAAGATATTTAAAAAGAAATTGAAGAAAACATAAATAAATGGAAAGATAACCCATGATGTTACATTGGAAGGTTAGTATTATTAACATGTCTATACTACTCAAAGTGATTTACAGATTCAATGCAATCTCTATCAAAATTCTAATGGCAGTTTTTACAGTAACAGAAAATATTATTCTAAAATTTCTATGGTACTACACAAGATGCTGAATGTCCAATTTCATCTTATATAAGAATAAAGCTGGAGATATCACATTTCTTGATTGCAAACCATATTACAAAGCTATAATAATCCAAAGAGTATGGTACTGGCATATAGAATGGTGGAATACAGTAGAAAGTTCAGAAATAAATCTATGCATATATAGTCAAGTAATCTTTGATAAGAGCACCAAGAACCCACAGTGGCAGAAAGATAGTCTATTCAACAAATAGTATTGGTAAAACTGGATATCCAGATGAAATGAATCTGGATTCCTATTTTACATAACTCAAAAAACTTAACCCAAATTATTAAAAACTTAAATATAAAACCTGAAATCTTGAAACTTATAAAAGAAAACATAAGAAAATCTCCTTGCAATTATTTCTTTTGGATAAGACACATGCAACAAATGCTAAGATAAACAAGTGGGATTATATCAAACTAAAAGCTTCTGCAAAGCAAAACAACAATCTACAGAATAGGAGAAAATATTTGCAAACCATATATCTGATAAGGGGTTAATATCTAAAATATATAAATAACTCATACAACTCAATATAAACAACTAATAATCCCAATAACAAATGGACAAAGGACCTGAATAGAAATTTTTTAAAGAATAGAAACAAATGACCAATAGGTACATTAAAAAGTGTTCAACATCAACATCACCAATAATCAGAGAAATGCAAATTATAACCACAATGACATATCACCTCACACCTGTTAAGATAGCTATTATTAAAAAGATAACTGTGGCCGAGATCGGTTTGGCTCAGTGGATGGAGCGTCAGCCTGAGGACTGAAAGGTCCCGGGTTCGATTCCGGTTGGGGGCATGTACCTTGCTTGCGGGCACAACTCCAGTAGGGGGCGTGCAGGAGGTGGCTGATCTATGTCTGTCTCTCATCGATGTTTCTGATTTTCTATCCCTCTCCCTTCCTCTCTGTAGAAGTAGTATCTGAGCAATTCTTTGTCCTGGAGTAATTTGCATAATATAATTACATTCTAGTATAAATTTAATTTTTCCTTCATAATCTGAATCAATGACTCCAGGCAGAACAGTTAATCCTTTTAGGGTGTTGCCGAGCAATATCGGGAGTCAAAGTGACCTCTATAGTGCTGTTAAGATCCAGGCCTGCGCTTCCTGGAGTTGCTCGGATGAGGGAATCCACTGTGGGCCTTGCAGGGCAGGTTTCCCCTATTGATAACAGGGCTAGGGGGCATCCCTCTGGCCATTTCTTGGCGGTTGACCATGCCCTGTATCTTGATCTAGAGGCTGCCCATTTCTACATGAAATTTTGATTTACACTGTCTGGCCTAATGGTTACCTCTCTAACATCTAGAACACCAAGAGATTGGATCACTCAGAAGCTGAGTGTTTATGCCTCTCCCTAGAGTGCTACCTCGTGTCCTCCTCAGTTGCTTACATTCCTTTTGGAAATGTCCTGTTTTTCCACAGCTATAACACCTTTTATTTCCCATTGTTACTGCAGCAGCGAGTAAATTCATTTGATAAGTTCCTGATCCCACATTCTGACATGCTCAAATCATCTCTGTAATGGTACTATTTCTTCTCAGAGGCATCAGGCATTTTTTACAATCAGCATTGGCATTTTCATAAGCTAATTGCTGAATTAAAATATCTCCTGCTGCCTCATGTTGAATCTGTCATTTTACTGCTCGAGTGAGACGAGCTACAAAATCAGAAAATGACTCTGTAGGTCCCTGCATACACTTACTAAAAGCCCGCTCAGGGTCCCCTTTTGCTGGTAAAGCCCACCAAGCTTTCCTTCCACAAAATCTAACTTGCTCATATGCCTGTTGTACACATTGTAACTGATTTTGTATACCCATATACTGTCCCAGTCCTGCCAGCATTTTAAAAGTTATTTGAGCATTCGGCCCTCCATTTGCAAGAGCTTGCTCTTGACATTTATCCAAATATTCTCCCTTCCATAGTAAATAATCTCCTCCATCCAGAGTTGCACGAACCAGAGAATGCCAATCATGAGGGGCTAAAAATGCTTTGGAAATATTATTCATAATTTCTCCTGTAAAAGAAGCCGTTGGGCCATTTTGAACGCTTTCTCACAAAGCTTTTATCATTTTAAAATCAATTTTTTCATGTTGTCTCATTATCTGATCTGGGAGCTGTGGATCAGTTACTTGTATAACAGGAAAAGCGAGCCTTTCTTCCACTGACATGTCCTTCATTCTTTCTCTAATGGCTCTCTGGATAGATGACTCTATTGGTGGTGAATTAAATGCTTCAGGATTAGGACATGGAAGTAGAGAGGCCAATAAAGGCCATTCCTTCAAATTTTCTCCCTGCTCTTTATCCTCACTAAGAGGAGCGGAAGGAACCAGGGCAGGAGGTTCCTCCTCAGCCTCTCTAAAAGGTTCTACCAAACGCAATAGTATGTTCCCCATGAAGAAACAGTTTTTTGTTTTACTATTAATATAATTATTATTTTTTTTTGGATTTTTTTTTCTGGCTGCTGAGCTCTCTTTTAAGTTTGACCAACTTTTTTGCCAAACACTCAATATCTAATGTAACTTTTTCAGGAAAACCAGAGTTATGTTCTATAACACCAAACAAATACTATAAAAGAATATCTACTGAAACCTCCAATTCCTCAAGCATCCAAAATTCTACAATAAAGTTTACTTTATATTTATAACCGAATCCTTCACCATTAGCCTGTCTCCAAAAGACATTCCCACCCTACTTACAGATTGAGACTCTGCAGTCAGTCTGTGGGCTTTGCATACGTTGAATTCCTCTCACCTTTTCCTAGGTGAATTTTTCCTCACCATTTACTTTGGTGAATTTTCCTTCCTTCCTTCTTCAGCGAAAAATACCTTCTCCTCCAGACATCCTGAGGCCAGGCGCCAGATGTGGGAACCTCTTTCCACATCCCTCGTGGTTCAGCGTTCCCGGTTCAGGGTTCGGGTTCTGGAGGAGTCCGTACGAAAATGAAAAGAGAGACTAGAAAAGCATTAATTTGGCGATACTGGGGGGCCAGGTGGGAGCCTTCCTCTAGTGGAAAGACTACCACCTTCCTTTGGCCTTGCCATCCCTTTTCTCCAGGTTTTTGGGATATACCCTTTGCCCTGAAGCAGGAAATTCCAGTAACAAGTAGATTGTTTTATCAGTAAGGTTTTACATAATTATTTGATGGGGAAGTTCATTGTCCAATTAAATAGGGAGGGGCTGGCTTTGACTTTTCAGAGCTTCAAGATTTGATCAGGTATCCAGATTCCTCCTCCATTTTCTATTAATGAGATAATTATTGGTGTCCAGCAGACTTAAACATAAGATGGGAAACCATAAAAATACTAGAGTAATCCACAGGCAGCAAAATCTCTGACAGATGCAGAAGGAATTTCTTCACTGACACAGCTCCTCAGGCAATGGAAACTAAAGACAAAATAAACAAATGGGACTACTTAAAAATAAAAAGCTTTTGCACAGCAAAGGAAACTATCAAAAAAACAAGAAAGCCCACTGTATGGGAGAACATATTTGCCAATGATATCAATGATAAGGGTTTAATCACCAACATTTACAGGGAACTCATACAATTTCACAAAAAGAAGATAAACAACCCAATCAAAACATGGGCAACTGACCTAAATAGGAACTTCTAGAAAGAAGACAGAAGGAAGGCCAAGAGACATGAAAACCTGCTCAAAGTCACTAATCATCAGAGAGATGCAAATCAAAACAACAATGCAGTACCATCTCACACCTGTCAGAATGGCTATCATTAACAAAACAACAAATGACAAGTGTTGGCGAGGATGTGGAGAAAAAGGAACCCTCGTGCTCTGCTGGTGGGAATGCACACTGGTGCAGCCACTGTGGAGAACAGTATGGAGTCTCCTCAAAAAACTAAAAATGGAACTTCTATTTGACCCAGTGATTCCACTACTAGGAATATATCCCAAGAAACTAGAAACTCCAATCAGAAAGGATATATGCACCCCAGTGTTCATAGCAGCACAATTCACCATAGGTAAGATGTGGAAACAGCCTAAGTGCCCATCAACAGATGAGTGGATTAAAAAACTGTGGTACATCTACTCAATGGAATACTATGCTGCAGTAAAAAAGGAGCTCATACCATTTGCAACAACATGGATGGAGATGGAGAGCATTATGCTTAGTAAAATAAGCCAGGCAGAGAAAGACAAATATCACATGATCTCACTCATCTGTGGAATACGATGAATGACATAGACTGCTAATCAAGATCAGATCTAGAGAATGAGAAATGTCGATCAAAATATCAAACCTGGGGGAAGGTGGGGGTTGGTGGGAATAAGGGGGAGAGATCAACAGAGGGACTTTTGTACAAGCGTATGAGCATAATCATTGGGCACAGACAATGGGGAAGGTGTGGCAGGAAAGGGAGTACATACAGTTGTCTCCATAACCTTAAGAGAAATTACTTCTTGACACAAAGATTTTTAAATGAAACGCTGTAACATGAAAATCATTTGGGAAGGAAATAAAGAGAAGTTTCCTTTAAACGTCATAAGAATCGTAATTGAAAGTCAATTTATTTGGCCTCTTGAGCTAAGGTAAGTAATCTGTGTTTATGCCTCCCTGAAATAGTTTATATAAAGTTACAAAAAGAAATTGTCAGCCCGTTTGAAATTGAATTGCCATGGCCTAGAGTAAAGAATATCCTTACATGTTATTATCCTACAATATCATTTAATTTTTGATATTTCACAGCAACATACTGTACAACTACCCCAAACAAACGTACAAACTAATTGTTTGAATGTTTAGCAGCAATTTGAAAAGAGGACATGAAAGGATTTAATTCCTTTCAGAAGGAATTGAGGCACTGGGAAGGCACTTGAACATCCTATACTGGCCCTCTTTCCTCTTTTGCCAAGAGGGACCCTCTTCTCACAACCCAATGGCCCTCAGCTGTAGCCTAAGCTCACTATTCATGCTGATCTTGAAGCCTAGAGGTGGCTGGAATAATGGATCTGTCTCTTGCCAAATAGTGTGAGCTGGGCCCTCCCTGAAGGAGGAACCTGAATTCCCCGAAATAAGTGAACAGTGCCGGGGCCCCCGCCAGCAGGAGAGGGGATCCCCAAGGCAGGTGCTGGGCATGGAGGCCACGGGGCCATAGGCTACCATGGAGACAGAACTGAACCTCACAGCACCCTGCTTGACCCCAGAGGATGACTGGTTAGCCAGAGATGGATAAGATTCCTCAGGAAGGGAACAACCTAGGACAGGCACAGTCGCAGAGAGGCCATCAGGAAAGAACTTGGGGATCAACAGAGATGGGACACAGACCCTCACCCCCCTACCAACCTTGCAGGGATCTGAACCTTCACCCCTTCTGAGGGCAGTCTCCTGCCCCCATGGATACCTCACTTCCCATGCTCAGCTCAGATCATGAACCAGGTAACAGACAGAAACAGGCCAATAGCAGATGCCACATAACTAAATTCATCCTAGCAGTAGGAATGCTCAGTGCCATCTCAATGCAAATAAATCTTTCCACTAATATATACAGGGTAATCTAAGATTGTTGGTAGAGTATTAAATTTGACATAAAAGAGTTATCAAGCTCTCATATTAATTTAAATTGGCGAACTGAAATAAGCGAACACTCAAGAAAATTTACGTGTACTAGATAAAAAGCTGTTTTTAAAATGTTAATTAAAATTTCTGTTGATAGCTCATCTCATGGTAAAATTGCTTAATATGTAATGAACATAAAACAGGCATATTTGTGTACAAAAAGTTAAAATTTAAAGTTATCAAGATTGCATTAAAAATGTTACCAAATTCTCCATTAATCAAAAAAATGGGGGTGGGTGGGTAGGATAATAGCATGTAAGGAAAAATATCCGGTAAGTAAATTATATTAAGAAAATTTTCACTTTAGAAAATTAATTTTCATTTATAATGTGAAGAGCAAGACACCCTTGAAAAACACACATGGTGTCAAAATAAGCCAAAGGAAAAGCAGGTAGGCAAAAATAAAAAGGACCCCAAGTCAATTTTATAGAAAAGATTCCTTTATTAACTCTTGGTCGAGAATATGTTTATATACTTTCAGAAAACAACTCCAAGACCAAGTTGACTCCTGAAACAGAGAGGAACTGACAGGTCTGTGCCAAACAGAAGGTAAGAAGAGAAACAGTCCACAGATGGAAGACAATGAGGATGCCTTGCCATGTGAGCAGTTAGCATAGCTATAGGATGCCCAGGACCAAACCAGAGAGGGTAGGACCGGCATCGCCACCATTTGTCCAGTATCCAGATACCATTGATGACATGTACTCATAAGGAACTGTCTGACATTGAAACTGGGTCTCAAAGCTATTGGACATTGAAATTGGGACTCAATCACTTTTTCTTTTGCCCGGGTGGGTTTATTTGTAGGCTACAGGGGAAAGATGTTTTTAAAGACAAGAATCAGGGGTGGGAGGGGGGTGCGGGGGAGCAGATACAGAGGCAAAGAAGCAATGAACAGACTGTCGTGCTACAGTGGGAAGGCAGGGGAAGTTGAGGAGGAGGGGCCTATAGAAGATCAATGGAAGGACTTGTATGCATGTGTGTGGGGGGATAGCTAGTGGATACCGGGCAATGGGGGAAGGCGGGTGGGGGGAGGGGGATGGGTGAGGGCATGTACGGGGAGGAGCGGAGGGCAACAAGGGGAAAAATAATAAATAAATAAATTAAAATTAAAAAAGGAACAGATGTGAGATTTAACAAAGTCTTCAAAGTATCCATTTTCAGTATGTTTAATAAACTAAAGGATACCATAGTTACTAGTAAATAAATAAATTGTTGATGTAGTAAAATATGTCCAAACCTGTAGAAAATTCTCATAAGAGTTTATGTACTAGTAAGCCAAACTGATGCCATATGCCAAGGAGAAAGATTTAAAATACTTTGTAGAATACAGTATCAGATTTGCAACTCCTTGAATAAAAAGATAGTTAACAATATTTTATGCTCTCTCGAGTATTAATACCCTCTTCCAGGGTTATTTCAAAGGTGTATTAGCCTAGACATATTAGAACAATGGACAGAGCTGGCTTAAAATTTAACTAACAAAATTGTAGGCCCAGGGCATGATTACCAATCATCACATGCCCTGTTAGAAATTTATGATCATATCATGCTGTAAGATTACTTTCTATAAACCCCTCTTTTAAAATTAATAAACTGAAGATATAAAAACAATGTCTCATTAAATAGAGAATATAAGAGAGATATTATAAAAGAACCAAATGGAAATTGTTGAATTCAAAATTACAATATCTGAAATTAAAAAATTATTAGAGGTAAATGGCAGAAGATTTTAATTGGAAAAAGAATGAGAAAATTTGAAAGTTAATCAGTAGATATGCAATCAAAAGAACAAAAAAGCCCTGGCTGATGTAGCTCAGTTGGTTGGAACTTTGTCTCATATACAAAAGGTTATGTGTTCAATTCCGGGTCAGAGTGCATACCAGAGGCAACCAATCCATGTTTCCATGTTTCTCTTTCACATAGTTGTTTCTCTCTCTCTCTCTCTCTCTCTCTCTCTCTCTCTCTCTCTCTCTCTCTTTCTCTCTCATCTCCCTCTTCCTTTCACACACAAAAAAAGAAAAATGCACAATGAAAAAGAACAGAGCCTCAGGGATATGTAAGGGAAATACCAAAAGATGGATAAAAAATAAAGAGAAAGCAGAAAAATATACTTGAAAAAAATATAATGGTTAAAATGTTCTCAAATTTACTGACACACATACTCTATTCATTCAAGAGCTCATTAAACTCCAATACTGATAAATACAAAGATATCTACTCCTGGACACAGCATAGTAAAAATACTGAATATCAAAGACAAAGAGAAAATTATAAAAACAGCAATAGAAAAATGACTTTTTCACTTGTAAAGAAACCCAAATCAATAGAAAATCACTAACTTATTAGAAAAAAATGGAAGCATGAATATAGACAGATGACATTGAAAATGATGAAATAAAAAGACTATCAATGGAGAATCTTATAACCAAAAAAAACTACAGCAGTAGTTTTAGTAATTTTGGCTTGTTCAATGCCATTTAATTATAACACTGAGATAGTGTAGAAGCTTAACTTTTATTTATATAAATTAGCTTACAGTAAAATTAGTTTTGTTAAACATAATTTCACCACATTACCATGAACCTATCAACAATTTAAGTGAAAAGTTACTTTTTCAATAATGAAAGAAAGCAAGATAAAGACTTTACCAGTTAATTAAAAACTGAACATAGCCAGCAAGTATGGCTAGATGGTTGAGTGTCGACCTATGAACCACAAGGTCACTGTTGGATTCCAGGTCAGAGCACATGCCCAGGTTGTGGTCATGATCCCTAGTGGTGTGCATGTATGAGGCAGCCAATCAATTATTCTCTCTCATCATTGATGTTTCTCTATCCCTTTCTCTCTCTCTCTCTCTCTCTCTCTCTCTCTCTCTCTCTCTTTCTCCCTCTATCTCTCTTCTTCTCTGAAATTAATAATATATATATATTTTTTTAAAAGAAAACTGAATGCATTTTTTGTCATCATACCCATCTTATAAGAAATACAAAAGAAATTTCTTCAGCCTGGAAGCAATTAAATATAAAAAAAATTTATACATTATACATAAAAAATCAAATCTACATTTAAAAAGTATAAGGACATATACCCAATACCTTAATCAATAAAGAAAAAAAAAGGAGTACGAGTAAAGGTAATTATATCTATATATATATATATAAAGCCAGCAACCAAAACACCAGAACAACTGGAACACCGGTCATCATGACAACCAATAAGGCCAGAAAACTGGGGTTGGGGCTGGCCAATCTCCTGTGACCCCTCACCCCAGCAAGCTCCACCCATGATCACTGCCTCCACACCAATTGGGGTTGGGGCTGGTCAGCCAACTTCTCATATCCTCTTCCGGAGCTGCTGATTCCTGATTGGCCCCTTACCCCATTCATGGGTGGGGCC
Organism: Lasiurus cinereus; assembly: GCA_011751065.1. Lineage (NCBI taxonomy): Eukaryota > Metazoa > Chordata > Mammalia > Chiroptera > Vespertilionidae > Lasiurus > Lasiurus cinereus. Next base: position 6,096,538 of record JAAGEH010000013.1, read on the forward strand.
AGCTGCTCCACCACCAACAGCCCCTGCCCATAGCCAGCCTCATTACAAATCAACCCCTATCCTAAATAGGGGTGGGGCCCACTGACATATCACCTGTGGCACCTCCCCCCATCCAGCCCAGCTGGAGCCCACCTGTGCACAAATTCATGCACTGGGCCTCTAGTAATTATATAATTATAAAACATAGTATATATGCACATTTTTATTCTTTTCATAAATTATTTAAGAAGCAATTATATAAAACAATATTTACATAATTATAATTTTGGGCCAATAGGATATATGCTGCCATTAAAAAGAAGGAATTCTTACCATTTGCAGCAACATGGATGGAACTGGAGAGCCTCATGCAAAGTGAAATAAGCCAGTCTATGAATGAGAAACACCACATGACATCACTCATTTGTGGATAATAAAGAACATTATAAACTGATAACAAAAGGATAGATACAGAGGCAGTAAAGCATCAAACAGACTGTCAAATTACAGCAGGAAGGTTAAGGAGAGGTGGGGTAGATAAAAGATCAACCAAAGGACTTGTATGCATATAAGCATAACCAATGAACATAAGACATTGGGAGGTTGGGGTATGCCTGGGATGGGGGGTGGCAAAGGGAAGATATGTATACATGTAACACCAAAAAAATTTTTTTTAAAGAAAAAAGCATAATTGTATTAGAGTTAGAAATTTATAGCAAATTGTAACTCAAACCCAGAAAAACAAAGAAAATCCAAAATGATAAGATGATAAATATACTTTTGGATATAAATGTATATTTGTCTTCCTTTATTATTTGTTTTTTTCAAATAAACATAAAGTTGTAAAAAGCAATAATTGTAATAATTACTTTAAATGTAAATGAACTAAAATTTCCAGTGTGGACCAATAAATGGAGCTCTAATAAATCTGATTGAAAGTAACCTTACAGGATGATCTGATAATAAATTCCTAACCGAGAAGGTCATGGTGGGTAGTGATATCCCAGATCTATAAAAATATTATTTTTCATCATAAGTAAACCCTATCCATTGTTCTGTGGATCTCAGTAAACAAACCTTTGAAATGCCAGAGTAATACTCAGCGGCATAACCATTCTCATGGGAAGTACATCATCTTATTAACTATCCTGTAACTTAATGTCCGCCACCTTCATGTAATCTTCCATATATACCCTCCTTAATTCCAAATGTATAAAAGAACCTGTAAAATTGTCATTCTCAGGAGCATTTGAGCCTTTCTTTTCCAGCATATCAGCAATTTGGCTTAAATACATTCATAAAAATTCTTTACAGTTTTGGTCATTTTTACATCAACATTAATCAGAAGATATATAGTAGATTAATATATTTTTAAAATACTTGTCTGTATGTGGCCTACAAAAACTCACCTCAGATGTAAGAACATACACAGACTGAAAGTTAAGGGATGCAAAAAAAAATACTATAAGAAAGTTGCAATAGTTAGACATACTTATCAAACAAAATACACATTAAAACAAGAAGTGTAGCCAAAACCGGTTTGGCTCAGTGGATAGAGCATCAACCTGCAGACTGAAAGGTCCCAGGTTTGATTCTGGTCAAGGGCATGTATCTTGGTTGCAGGCACATCCCCAGTAGGGGCTGTGCAGGAGACAGCTGATCGATGTTTCTCTCTCATTGATGTATCTAACTCTCTATCTCTCTGCCTTTCTCTCTGTAAAAAAAAAATAAAATAAAATATATATTTTTAAAAAACACAAAAAAACAAGAAGTGTAATAAAAGACAAAGTTGGGCATTATATAATGATAAAGGGGTCAATCCAACAAGGATATGTAAGATTTATAAATATTTATGCACCCAACATAGAAGCACCTAAATATATAAAGCAAATATTAACATATCTAATAGAAGAAATTGTCAATAAGAATAGGGGGTATTAATATTCCACTTACATCAATGCATGCATCATCTAGACAAAAAATCAACAAGGAAACATCTACCATAAATGACATTAGAGGAGATGAACATAATGCATATATACACATTATATTTAAAAACAATAGAAAACAGCCAAAACCAGTTTGGCTCAGTGGATAAAGCGTCGGCCTGAGTACTGAAGGGTCCCAGGTTCGATTGCGGTCAAGGGCATGTATCCTGGTTGCGGGCACATCTCCAGTACAGGGCGTGCAGGAGGCAGCTGATCGATGTCTCTCTCTCATCGATGTTTCTAACTCTCTATCCCTCTCCCTTCCTCTCTGTAAAAAATCAATAAAAATATATTAAAAAAATAATAATAGCCGATTCCGTTTTGGCTCGGTGGATGGGGCATCAGCCTGAGGACTGAAGGGTCCCAGGTTCGATTCCGGTCGGGGGCATGTACCTTGGTTGCGGGCACATCTCCGTTGTGGGGCGTGCAGGAGGCGGCTGATCGATGTCTCTCTCTCATCGATGTTTCTGACTTTCTATCCCTCTCCCCTTCCTCTCTGTAAAAAATCAATAAAATGTATTTAAAATAATAATAATAATAAATAAATAAATAAAAACAATAGAAAACACATTTTTTCTCACATGCATCTGGAACTGTCTTCATGCTTGGACACAGCACAAACTTCAATAAATAAAATAAAATTGAAATCATATAAAGCTCCTTTTCAGCACAGAATGAAACTATAAATTAATTACAGGAAGAAAGATGAGAAAAACATAAATATGTGGAAATTAAAAATATACAATGAACAACAAATAAGTCAACAACAAAAAATCAAAGAAAAAATTTAAAAATACCTTGAGACAAATGAAAATGGAAATGCAACATATTGAAATGTATGGGAAGCAGCAAAAGTATTTCTAAGAGGGAAGTTTATAGCAATATTGGCTTACCTCAAGACACAAGATATAATGTCAAATAATCTAATTTTACACCTAAAGCCACTAGAAAAAAAAAAGGATGCCAAAAATCAATAAAAGAAAAGAAATAGTAAAGTCTAGAACTCAAATAGATGAAGTAGAGTCTAAAAAGTCAACAGAAACAATGGGGGGATAAGGACACATATGTAATACCATAATCAATAAAGACATTTTTAAAAAGAAAATATCCATATAATTAAAAGCTAGTTGTTTGAAAAAAATAAACAAAATTGACAAATCTTTAGGTAGACTCACTAGGAAAAACAAGGGGCTCAAGTAAACAAAAATAGATATAAAAAAGAAGAAATTATGACTGATATAAAAGAAAAACAAAGGATTATAAAAGATTATTATGAACAATTTTGGCAAAATATTTAGAAAAAAAATTTCTAGAAACAGAAAATCTTACAATATCAAATTATATTTGGTAGAATTCACCAGTACAGTCCCCCAGTTCTTGTCTTTTGTATTTTGGGAGATGTTTGATTACTGATTTAATGTTCTTACTGGTAATTGGTCTATTCAGGTTTTTAATTTCTTCAAATTATGAAGAAATTAGCAGAATTACTCTACTAATAAAACTGACAAAGAAACCACAAGAAAGAAAAAAAGACTACAGTTCATCTATGATGAGCATAAATACAAATATTCTTAAAATATTAGCAAACTGAATTCAACAATGCATTTAAAAAAAATAACACACCATGATTAAGTGCGATTTATTCAAGGGACGCAAGGAGGTTCAACATCCACAGTCAATCACTGTGGTACATCACACTAACTAAATAAAAAAATATATAATAACCTCATTACATGCAAAAAAACATTTCTCAAAATTCAACATCTATTAATAATAAAAACTCTCAACAAAGTAGACATCATAAAAGCCATATAAGACAAGCTCACTGAAAACATCCCAGTCAACAGTGACAAACTAAACACTTTTCCCTTAAAATCATAAGCAAGACAAAAATTTTCATTGTTGCTACCTTTACTCAACCTATTATTAGAAATCTTAGCCAGAAATCTTAAGCAAAAAATAAATAAATAAAATACATCAGATTGGAAAAGAAGATATAAAATTGTCATTATTTACATATTACTAGATTTGATATATATACAATCTTAAGGACAATCAAAAATCAAAATAAACATTCAATAAAGTTGCAGGATACAAAATCAATATAAAAATATGCTGTGTTTTTATACATTAAAAACAAATGATCAGAATTAGTAATTCAGAAAACCAACTCTATTATAAATATATCAAAAATAAAATACTTAAGGATAAATTTAACCAAAGAGGTGAAAAACCCGTACACTAAAATTTTAGAAGACACATATAAATTGGAATATATTTCATTCTCATGAATTGGAAAAATTGATATTATAAACATGTCTTTATTTCCCAAGGCAATCTACAAATTCAAAGTGATCCTTATCAGATGACATTTTTTACAGAAATAAAACAAACAATCCAAAAATTTTTTTGAAACCATAAAAAAAAATCCCTGAATACTGAAATCAAACTTGAGAAAGAACAAAGCTAAAGGCATCATACTCCCTAGTTTCCAGCTATATTTCAAAGATATTATAATAAAAAGAGTATAGTGTTTATATTTAAAAAAATACATAAACCTATGAAACACAATAGAGACCCCAGGAAAAATCTCACACATATATGGTCAATCAGTTTATGACAAAAGAGGCAAGAGAATATAATGGGGAAAGGATAGTGTCTTCAAAAAACTGCATTTGAAAAACTGGACAGCCACATGCAAAATAATTAAACTGGTTAACTCATATTGGATTAAGGATATCAATTTAGGACCGGAAACCATAAATCTTATAGAAGAAAACTTAGGTAGTATGCTCCTTGATGTCATTTTTGGCAATATGTATTTTATATCTAATTAATGGTAATGGTAAAAAAAAAGGCAAAAATAAATAAATGAAACGGTATGTCTGCACAGTGAAAGGAATTCTAAAGAAAATAAAAAGTCAACCAACTATATGAGGAAGATAATTAAGAATTATATATTTGTTAATGAGTTAATATCTGAAATATATAAAGAATTCATACATCTTAACAACAAAACAAATCTAATTTAAAATTGGTCATATGAAAAATGTTCAACATCCCTAATCATCATAGAAATTGAAATTAAAAAGATGTGATACCACTTCATATTTGTCAAAATGACTATCAACAATAGAACAAGAAATAACAAGTATTGGTGAAACTATGGAGAAAAGAAAACCCTCATAAACTATTATTTGGAATGTAAATTGATACAATTCAATGGAAAATGGTATGGAGTTTTCTCAAATCTATAGCTGACATATGCTACAGCAATCCCATTTTTGGTATTTATCCAAAGAAAAGAAAAACAGTAACTCAAAAAGATTTATGGAAGTGGATGCTACATGGACATGCGCCCAGGAACAAAATGGAACTACAACTAAAATACAGAAAAAAAGCTTCCTGAATAATTAATGGAAGACTCGCAGGTGAGAACCCTGATACCTGAAGACCAAAAATGGAGACGACATAGAGACTGGTAGGAGGGGTGGAGGCACCAAAGGGCTTCTCAGGTGCCAATAGACAGCAAATGAAGTTCCAGATATATCTCAACTGTGGAGGTTGCCACTGAGAACTCTAGGATCCAATACCCAAGTTGGGCAGAGAGCACCACAACTGAGAAGGATACACACATAATATCTGGCTGTGAAAAGAAGCAGGGTTGTTGTCTGCCAGGTAATGATGCATAAAAATTCAAGCACCCTCTTAAAGGGCTGATAAAGAAAATTCCCTGTGGAGCCACCCACCTTGTGCTATTGCAGAGGGAGGGTAGAGTGGAGCTGTGTGAGAATAAACCAGAGTTGGAAGCTCAGGGATTAGAAATCAAAATGCAGACACCTCCAGTTTCCTGTGCTAAGTCATTCCCTGATGCAGCAGAAGATACCTTTCACACACAGACTTTGGCTTGCCTGGAGGTAAGTTGATCCACCCTATTGAAAAACGCCTTGTCCTGAGGCCACTTCAGAGACTAAAAATAAGAATTAACATCCAGGCAGAAGCAACTGCCCCACCATTTGAAAAAAATCTCTAGCCACAGCTGAAGAAGATTGCCTGGGGGCAATTCAAGGTGGAATCCCATCCATCTGTAGGCAGAGGCTGTTGCTGGAGGCTTCCTGTCTTTGCCTGATCTAATTAGTCAGAAACAGCATTTGACACTGACTGCACTACAGATTGAGAGACATAGAGAATCAACCTAATATACAGCCACAAAATCAAAGAGACAGCTAACATGAGGAGACTAAGAAACAACCCCCAAATGAAAGAACAGAGAATTCTCCAGAAGAAGAGATAAACAAAGGAGAAATAAGAAATTATCTGAAACAGAGTTCAGAGTAGCAATGGTAAAGGTGTTCAACAGCATGAGAGAATATATAGTAACTATGAAAAAAAGAACAGTCTGAGATAAAGAATGACATAACACAAATATATAGCACATTGGAAAGACTACACAGAAGATTAGGGGAAGGTGATAATCAGTAAATTAGAAGACAGGGTTTAAAAAAATCACTCAATCAGAAAACCAAAAGGAGAAAAACAATTTAAAAAAAGAGGAGAGCTGTAAGACAATATGAAACAACAATATTAGAATAGTAGGTGTGCCAGAAGAGCCAGAAAGGGAGAAAGAAATAGAGAATGTGTTTGAAGAAATAATGGCAATAAACTTCCCTGAGTAAAGAAAAAAATCACATAAGTGCAGGAGGCAAGAGATCCCCAAGCAAGAAGAACCCAAATAGGCCCTTGCCCAGACACATCATAATTAAAATGCCAGAAATTAAAGACAAAGAGAGAATCCTAAAGGCAGCAAGAAAAAAACACATTGTTACCTACAAAGGAGCTCCCATAAGTCTGTCAGCTGATTTCTCATTTAAAACTCAACAGGCCAGAAAGAAATGGCCTGAAGTACTCAAGATAATGGAAAGCAAGGATCAGAAACCAAGATTATTATATCCAGCAAGGCTATCATTCAAAATAGATGGTCAAATAAAGAGCTTCCAAGACAAAAAAAAAAAAAAAAAGGCTAAAGGAATATATCAACACCCAGCCAGAATTACAAGAAATTCTGAAGGGACTACTCTAATGAGAGAGAGAAGGAGAGAGAGAAACCCAGTCGTACAGAATTAAAATGACAATAAATAAGTACCTATCAATGATAAGCCTAAATGTAAATGGATTAAATACTCTAATCAAAAGGCATAGGGTAGCAGAATGGATACAAAAACATAACCTGACTATATGCTGTCTATAAGAGACCCACCTCAGAACAAAAGACACACTGGGGATGAGAGTGAAGAGATGTAAAAAAATGTATCCATGCAAATGGAAAAGGGGAAAAAAGCTGAAGTGGCAATACTCATATTCCACAAAATAAATTGCAAAATTCAGGCAGTCACAAGAGACAACAAAGGTCACCATACAATACCAAAAGTATTGATCCAACAAGATACCATAACCCTAGGAAACATATATGCATCCAGTATAGGGGCACCTAAATATATACAAACATTTCTAGAAGACTTTAACGGAGAGATTGAAAACAATATAACAATTAACACCCTACTGACTTCACAGATTAGATCTTCCAGACAAAAACTTAACAAGGAAATGGTGACTCTAAAGTACACACTGGATCAGATGGATTTAATTGACATTTATGGAATATTTCACCTCAAAACACCAGAATATACATTCCTCTCAAGGGCACATGGAGCATTCACAAAGATAAACCTCATGTTAGAACACGAAACAAGTCTCTACAAGTTCAAGAATATTGAAAACATATCAAGAACGTTGTCAAATCACATGAAATGAGATTAGAAATCAAATACTGTAAAAACATCCCCAAACTTCAAAAACACAGAGGATAAATAGCATGTTATTAAACAATGAATGGCTTACCAACAATATCAAGAAAGAAATGTTTTTTAAAAAGTCCATTACAATTCCATTCAAAAGTGGAAAGGCTGAGAGGGGAAAAATGGGGGAGGAATAGATGGACTTGTCTAGAGCCTTGTCACTGGGTGGACACAGAGAGAGCAGGTGAGAGTTGCACTGGGAGTATTTGTTGGCAAGTTAAGAGTCAGTTATCCTCCAGGAGAAGGTGGGGAAGTGCTGGGCGGGGCTCCCCTGACCAGGAAGCCCCACTCCAACAGGGTTTTTGTCTCCGGGAGTCACCAGTGTGAATGTGAAGACCGCACCATCTTGCAGGGGGAAGTGGATGTCTACGGTGGTCTGAAAGCTACAGCTGCAGCACCTAACAAACAGCCAGGGGACCTAGAAACCGCTCTCCAATCGGAACTGACACTTGGATTCAGAGGAGCTGCACACGCCACACGGAAAGGTCAGATATAACCTGGAATAAGTGCCTTGTGTGTTGTACCTGGTCATGTTGTAGTTTGTGCCTTTGAATCAACGTAGGAGAAAGAATTACATGACAAGACACCTGGAGAAGAAAGACCATGGGCAGATGAAGAAACAGCTTGCATATGAAAGAAAAGCAGGTATCACCAAAAAATGAAGTAAATGAAATAGAAGCACATATAGACCTGCCAGGGAAAGAGTTCAGAGGAATGGTCAAAAGGTGGCTGAAAACAATGGAAGACAAAATCAACGATATGAGTAAGAGCCAAGGGGAAATGAAGAAGAGACAAGAGGAAATAAAGAAGAAGGAAGAAGAAATGAAAAATGACGTCACTGCTATAAAGAACTCAATAGAAAGCATCAAAAGTAGACTAGAAGAAGCAGAGGACTGCATCAGTGAGGTAGAAGACAAAGTAGAAAAAATACCCAAGTAAAACAGTTTCTAGAAAATAAAATTAAAAAGCAAGAGGAGAACCGACATCAGTTTGGCTCAGTGAATAGTGCGTCAGCTTGCGGACTGAAAGGTCCTGGGTTCAATTCAGGTCTGAGGCACGTACCTTGCTTGCAGGCACATTTCCAGTAGGGAGCGCTCAGGAGGCGGCTGATCAGTGTCTCTCTCTCATCAATATTTTGGACTTTATAATCCTCTCCCTACCTTTCTGTGAAAAATCAATAAAAATAAATTTTTTTAAAAAAAGAAAAAAAAGCAAGAAGAGAGCCTAAGGGAACTTTGGGATAACATGAAACAAAACAACATCTGCATAATTGGGGTTCCAGAAAGATTGGAAACAGAGCAAGTAATAGAAAACCTGTTTGAAGAAATAATGACAGAAACCTTCCCCAATATAGGAAAGAAACAAAACACACAAATCCAAGAAGCTTACAGAATCCCAAGGAAAATGAAACCCAAAAAAATGACACCAAGACACATTATAATTAAATTGGCAAACCCAACGACAAAGTAAGAATCTTAAAACCAGCCAGAGAGAAACAGAAAGTTACCTACAATGGAACCCCATAAGACTAGCTACTGATTTCTCAACAGAAACTCATCAGGTCAGAAGGGAATGGAATAAAATATACAAAATCATACAAAAGAAAGGTCTGAATCCAAGAATATTGTACCCAGCAAGGCTTTCAATCAAAATTGAAGGTGAAATCAGGAGCTTCACAGACAAACTAGGACTAAGGGAATATATTACCACCAAACCAGCAATGCAAGAATTGTTAAAGGCTCTGCTGTAAAAAAAAAAAAAAAAAAAAAAAAAAAAAAAAAAAAAAAACAGGAAACAAAGAAAGAACTCGGGGGTAAAAACTAAAAATGGCAACAGATAAGTACCTATGAATAAAAACTTTAAATGTAAACAGACTAAATGCTCCAATCAAAAGACATAGGGTAACCAATTGGATCAGAAAACATGATCCATATATCTGCTGTCTACAAGAAACCCACCTCAGAAAAAGAGATGCACACAGATTGAGGGTTCAGGAATGGAAAATGGTGTTTCAGGCAAATGGAAATGAAAAAAGGTTGGGGTTACAATACTTATATCTGACAAATTAGATCTCAAAGTGAAGGACATACTAAGAGATAAAGAAGGCCACTTCATAATACTAAAGGAAACAATCCAACAAGGAGAAATAACTCTGGTAAACATATACATACCCAATATAGGAGCACCTAAATACATAAAAAAAAAACTCCTGGAGGATATTAAGGGAGAGATTGACAGCAATACAATCATAGTAGGAGAATTTAATACCCCACTGTCACCACTGGACAAATCGTTTAAACAAAATATCGGTAAAGAAACATCAATCCTAAATGACTCACTAGACCAGATGGAATTAATTGACATCTTCAGAGCATTTCACCCCAAAGCCACAGAATATACATTTTTCTCCAGTGCACATGGGTCATTTTCTAAGATAGACCATATGTTGGGTCATAGGAAAAGTCTCTTCAAATTTCAAAAGACATAAATGATAACAAGCATTTTCTCAGACCACAGTGGCATAAAACTGGAAATCAACTACAATAAGAACAATATAAAGAAATCAAACACATGGAGACTAACAGCATACTATTAAAAAATAAGTAGATAATCAGAGAGATCAAGGAAGAAATAAAAAAACATCATGGCAACAAATGACAATGACAACACAATAATACAAAATTTATGGGACACAGTGAAAGAAGTCTTGAGAGGGAAGTTCAGAGCTCTACAAGCCTACTGCAAAAAAAAAAAAAAACAGGACACAATGGTAATAAATTTCCTAACACTATAACTCAAAGAGCTAGAAAGAGAGCAACAAGAAAAGCTCGATGCATGCAAAAGGAAGAAAATAATGATGATCAGAGTGGAGATAAACAACATCGTGACCAAAGAAACAATTTAAAAGATCAACAAAACCAAGAGCTGGTTCTTTGAAAGGATAAACAAGATTGATGGACCCCTAGCCAGGCTCAACAAGAAGCAAAGAGAGAAGAGCCAAATAAACAAAATCAGAAATGAAAGAGGAGAAATAACAATAGACCCCGCCGAAATAAAAAGAATTGTTAAAAAATACTATGAACAACTCTATTCCAACAAAATGGATAATGTGCAGGAAATTTACATATTCCTAGAAAAATATATCCTTCCAAAACTCAATCAGGAAGAATCTAAACAGCTCAATAGTCCAATAACTATGGAAGAAATTGAAGCAGTCATCAAAAAGCATCCAGCAAATAACAACCTGGGACCAGAGGGCTACACAGGAGAGTTTTACAAAACATTCAAGGAAGAATTAAAACGTATTCTCCTTGGACAATTCAAAAATATTCAAGAAGAAGGAACACTTCCCAACACTTTCTATGAAGCCAGCATCACCAAAATACCAAAACCAGATAAAGACAGCTCAATGAAATAGAATTGTATGCCAATAACTCTAATGAACATAGATGCCAAAATCCTCAACAAAATTCTAGCAAAACGAATACACTAGTACATTAGGAAGATCATACACTATGACCAAGTAGGATTCATCCCAGTAATGCAAGGATGTTACAATATTCGCAAATCAAAAAATATGACACATCACATAAACAAATTGAGAGATAAAAATCACATAGTCATATCAATTTATGCAGAAAAGACAGTAGACAAAATCCAGCAGCTTTTCTTGATAAACACTCTCAGCAAGGTGGGAATAGAAGAATCATACCTCAACATCATAAAAGCCATATATGATAAACCCACAGCTAACACCAAAATCAATGTGCAAAAATTAAAAGAATTTCCCTTAAGAACAGGAACAAGGCAGGGATGCCCACTCTCAGCACTCCTGTTTGACATAGTACTGGAAGTAATAGCCATTGTAATTAGACTAGAAGAAGAAATAAAAGGCACCCAAATAGTAAATGAAGAAGTAAAGCTGCCCTTATTTGCAGATGACATGATATTGTACATAAAAAACTTGATAGACTCCATCCAAAAACTAATAGACTTAATAAATGAATTTGGCAATGTAGCAGGATAGAAAAATACTGCCAAGAATTCAATGTCATTTCTATACACTAATAGTGAAATTACAGAAAGAGATAACAAAAAAAATTAATACCTAGGAATAAACCTAACTAAGGAGGTAAAAGGCCTATATGCAGAAAATTACAGGAAAATGAAAAAAAAAGATATAGGAAGATGAAAAAAGATGGAAGAGCATACCATGGTCATGGATTGGAAGAATCAACATCATTAACATGTCCATACTACCCAAAGCAATCTATATATTCAATGCATTACTCATTAAAATACCAACGGCATATTTCACAAAACTAGAAAGAACAGTTCAAAGATTCATCTGGAACAAAAAAAGGCCGTGAATATCCAGAGAAATACTGAGAAAGAAGAATAAAGTACAGATTTCAAGCTGTATTACAAAGCAACTGTTCCAAAACAGCCTGGTGCTGGACCAAGAACAGACATATAGACCAATGGAATAGAATAGAGAATCCAGATATCCACCCAAACAACTATGCTCAATTAATATTTGACAAAGGAGGCATGAACATACAATGGAGCCATGACAGCCTCTTCAATAAATGGTGTTGGGAAAATTTAACAGATACATGCAAAAAAAATGAAACTGGACGGCCAAGTTACACCAAATAGAAAAATAAACTCAAAATGGTTACTGGACTTAAACATTAGACGGGAAACCATAAAAATACTAGAGGAATCCACAGACAGCGCAATCTCAGACATATGCCGAAAGAACTTATTCACTGATACTGCTCCAAAGGCAGTGGAAGCTAAAGAAAAAAATAAACAAATGGGACTACATCAAAATAAAAAGCTTTTGCACAGCAAAAGAAACCATCAACAAAACAACAAGAAAGCCCACTGTATGGGGGAACATATTTGCAAATGTTATCACTGATAAAGGTTTAATCTCCAACATCTACAGCCAACTTATACAACTTAATAAAAGGAAGATAAATGATGCAATAGAAAAATGGGCAATGGACCTAAATAGAACATTCTCAAAAGAGCACAGAAGGAAGGCCAAGAGACACATGAAAATATGCTGAAATCGCTAATTATCTGAGATGTGCAAATGGAAACGACAATGGGATACCATCTTACACCTGTCAGAATGGCAATCATCAACAAATCAACAAACTACAAGTGTTGGTGAGGATGTGGAGAAAATTGAACCCTTGTGCCCTGTTAGTGGGAATGCAAACTGGTGCAGCCACTGTGGAGAACAGTATGGAGTTTTCTCAAAAAACTAAAAATGGAACTCCCATTTGACCCAGCATTCACACTCTTAAGAATATATCGTAAGAAATTAGAAACACCAATCAGAAGGATTTATACACCCCTATGTTCATAGCAGCACAATTTACAGTAGCTACAATTTGGAAACAGCCTAGGTGCCCATCAGCAGATGAGTGGATCAGAAAACTGTGATACATCTACACAATGGAATTCTATGCTGCCATAAAAAAGAAAGAATTCTTACCATTTGCAGCAAACTGGATGGAACTGGAGAGCCTTATGCTAAGTAAAATAAGCCAGTCAATGAAGGAGAAACAACACATGATCTCATTCATTTTTGGATAATAAAGAACAATATTAACTGATGAACAAAGGGATAGATATAGAGGCAGCAAAGCATCAAACAGACTGTCAAATTATAGCAAGAAGGTTAAGGAGAGGTCTGGTAGATAAGAGGTCAACCAATGGACTTGTATGCATGCATACAAGCATAACCAATGAACACAAGACACTGGGGGGTTAGTGTTTTCCTGGGAGTGGGGGCAATGGGAAGGTAAGTGTTCATGTAACACATTAATAAAAAAAGAATTGGGCTGAGACTGGTTTGGCTCAGTGGATAGAGCATGGGCTTGCAGACTGAGAGGTCCCGGGTTCGATTCTGGTCAGGGGCATGTACCTTGCTTGTGGGCACATCTCCAGTGTGGGGTGTGCAAGAGGCAGCTGATGGATGTCTCTCTCTCATCGATGTTTCTGACTTTCTATCCCTCTCCCTTCCTCTCTGTGAAAAATCAATAGAATGTATTTTTTTTTTAAAAAAAGAGCATGTACCTTAGTTGTGGGCACATCTCCAGTAGGAGGTGTGCAGGAGGCAGCTGATCAATGTTTCTCTCTCATCAATGTTTCTAACTCTGTCCATCTCCCTTCCTCTCTGTAAAAAAATCAATAAAATATATTTTTAAAAAAGAATATGTGAGACATATAGAGATGATAGATAAATAGCTAGATGGATAGATAGATGATAGATATAGATATAGATATAGATATAGATATAGATATAGATATAGA
>JAAGEH010000013.1:6110702-6126359 GCA_011751065.1 Lasiurus cinereus
ATAGATATAGATATAGATATAGATATAGATATAGATATAGATATAGATATAGATATAGATATAGATGTAGATATGTAGATAGGTAGATATGTAGATATATAATATAAATACTTACATTTATACAAATATAAATATATACAAACACACATCCTAATATATAAAAACCCTGGGTCTGTCATGACTGGAGGCTTGACCAACAGGAAGTCAGTCCTGCAGTCAATGCTGGGCTTCCATGGCAACCCAGCACTGAGTGCTGCAGCTGCAGGCATGGTGACCCAGCACTGACTGCTGAGGCGGCTGTGAATCAAGCTTGGAGAGAGGCCTGAAGAGAGAAGCAAGGTCTGATCCATAGCTTGTGTGGCAGCTATTGATCAGCACTTGTCTCTCTCTTTCTCTCCAGGCCAAGTCAGCAGCTGTGCTTCCATTTCTCTCCAGGCCTCCACCGGGGCTGCTAATTAGCCCCATCTTTCTGATCAGGCCCCGTTGATAGGCCCAGAAATGCTGACTGGCATAAAAACCGACCAACCAAAACCAAATCTGAGTGAAGTGTGAGGAATCAATGACTGCCTAGGAGGCAGAGCTTTCGATGCTGACTGGCATAAAAACTAACCAATCAGAACGGAATTGGCCGGCAGAGGAGGGCATTTGGGGATGATCAGGCTGGCAAGGAAGAACAGTTGGAGGCAAAATCAGGCTGGCAGGCGAGGGACATTGGGGGTTGGGTGAGACCAGGCCAGCAGGGAAGGGCAGTTGTGGGGACAGAACTTACAGGGGAGGGTAATTGGGGGCAAAATTAGGAGGGGGAAGTTCAGGGTAACCAGGCCCACAGGGGAGGGCCTTTGGGATCAAGATCAGGCTGGCAGTGGAGGGCAGTTGGGGGCAATCAGGCCAGCAGGGGAGGGCCTTTGGGGCCAAGATCAGGCTGGCAGGGGAGGGTAATTATGGGCAACCAGGCCTGCAGGAGAAGGCAGTTGAGGGGTGGGGGGAACCAGGCCTGCAGGGGAGTGCAGTTGGGGGCAACTTGGCCAGCAGGGGAAGGAAGTTAGGTATTGATCAGGCTGGCAGAGGAGTGGGGAGGGGATGATCAGGCTGGCAGGTAGAAGAGGTTAGGGACAATCAGGTCGGTAGGCAGGAGAGTGGCTGGGTGTTAACAGTCCGGAATTGTGAGAGGGACTAAACAGGCAGTCGGACAACCCCTAAGAGGTACCAGATTGGAGAGGGTACAGGCCAGGCTGAGGGACACTGCCCCCCTGCATGAATTTCGTGCACTGGGCCTCTAGTCAAGTCATAATTATCTAGGTTTCTTGGTTATCAATTTGAAAATAATTTGTGGCAAAAGAAATGAAAGGGAGTGTATTACCTAAATCTAAAGTCCCAAAGGTTGCGACATGTTAGTTTCTTGGAATGACAGTTCTTGGTGCATTAACTTTTTCCAGTTTCTCAATCTGTAGAAGCAAGTACCTTTAATTCAGTGATTGTGCATTTTCTTTTAATAAAACTCTTCTGGGCTGGTAAGAAAAGTAATAAAGTGACTAATTCCTTTCCCTTTCCCTTGCTGTTTGTATTCTATTGGACTGTTGACACTTCAGGCTCTGTGCACCTTTGTAAGTAAAATATGTCCACTGGGCTCATTTGAGGCCCTGCTCTGCCCTGCCCTCAAGGTTAAACACAACAACAGAAAACTAACAACCAAAGAAATCTTTACAGATGGATAGGACTTTAGGAAGTTTTCTCTTACACCTTTACTTCCCTAGGTAAGAGGGGAAGGCACAGAGGAGATGCTAGACACCTTAAACAATGAGACAACTGTAAAGGAGTGTTTTTTCAAGTAGTTGTCTGTGGAGTTTTTTGTTTGTTTGTTTGTTTTTAGTGTTTTCCAAGAGCCTTCCCATTATTTGCATCAGAGCAGTCTTATGAAGGATTTTATTGTTGCTATTTTATGGATAAAATAAGTAGATACCAAAATTAATTGCACAATAACATCACACATCATAAAAGGCTTTGCAGTATGCTGAGCACATTCACTTACCTACCAAATCTCATTTGATCTACATAACCACTGTATGATGGAGAGAGGATGCTGTTGTCCTCAATTTAAACATTACTCTTTAAACAAAGTCAAGTGGAAGAGCTCTTAGCTAGGCTAGGCTAGGATCTGTTCTTTTGACCACAGCCTTGGGGTTATTTTTGTCATAAACTACTGTGAATCTGTGGAACCTGTGAATAAATAGGGTTTGGGTTATGAATCCAACATTTAAATCCCTAAGATTTAGCCCAAGTAGCTACTTGTGGTCTCTAAGTAGAGCTTAAGCAACAGAACACAGAGGAACAAACTTGATAAAATATTTTAGGTTTAATATAGCTTAACAAATTCAAAATTACTTTAATTAAATTAATTGCTATTGTATCCTGCATAACCTGTAACTGGTATTAGTACCTCCCTCTAGGTTCATCCTGTTTTGCTGTTAGAATTGGTATAATTGCTTTATAAGTTTTGTTACTTGTTAAATTAAAGGTTTATTTTTGTATCTCATGTGTAGTATCTGTAATAGAATAGAAAACATATGTCTATGTGCCCTTGGGACTCATTAGAAATAGTACAGTGGAAATAAAGGGCCAAGCTGGTCAATGAGGAAAAAACAACAACAAAGGGGGGATATCTGTGATACTTTAAACAATAAAGATAAATTTTAAAAAAAGAAAAAATATTTTACAAAATAAAACAAAGGGGCGAAGCTGTAAAAAAAGGATCTCTTACCTTGAGACAACATGGAGGGTTCTGGAGAGTATTATGGTAAGCAAAATAAGCCAGTGAGAGAAAGATAAGTCTCACAGGATCTCACTGATAAGTGGAATCTAATGAACAAAATAAACCAATGAACAAAATAGGTCCAGAGACATGACAGCATGGCACAGGCTGACAGATCTTAGAGGGAAGGGTTGGAAAGGGATGGGCAGAGATTAACCAAAATCCATTGACACAGACAAGGTGGTGAAGGCCTAGGGTGGTGTGGGAACCTGGTGAAGGAGGTGATGGGGGGGGATGTGTGGGAAATGGAGGAAATCTGTAAATACTCTCTCAACAATAAAAATTTTAAAAGGGCAAAGCATCTTAAAAGACATTACTCTAAAGTAGACTTATAAGTAGCCAATAATATACAAAAATAACTCAAACCATTATTTATCAGAAAAATAGACATTAAACCCACAGTGAGATACCACTGCAGATTCATTAGGATGACTATATTAAAAAAGAGAGATAATAACAAGTGTTGCTGGGATTATGGAGAAACAGAAATACTCATATACTTGTGATAAAAATGTACAGTGTTGTAGCCACTTTGGAAAAATGCTTGGTTGGCAGTTCCTAAATGGTTAAACATAGACTTATCATACGACCCAGCAATTCCTCTCCTAGTATATGCTCAAGATAATAAAAAACGTATATTCCCACAAAACAATTGAACACAAATGTTCACAGAATATTTATTTATAATAGAAAGTAGAAGCAACTCAAATATCCTTTAATTGTGAAAGGATAAAGAATAATGGAATATTATTCAACCATAAAAAGAAATAAGGTACCAATACATAATATAAACTGGATGTATTTTAGAAATATTAAGGAGAGTGAAATAAGCTAGTTACAAAAAAAATATTTATGACTCCATGAATATAAATTTTCCAGAATGGGCCAATGTATAGACACAGAAAGTAGCATAGTGGTTGCCTAGCATAGGGTGTGGTTTATTGAAAATGGAAAATGATTGCTAATGAGTATGGAAGTCTCTTTTTGGAGTAAAGAACATATTTTACAGCTGATTGTGGCTATGGTTGGATAATGATGTAAATATAATCAAAACCATAAAATTGTACATTTAAAAGACTAAGTTTTTGGACTATATCTCAATAAAGCTATTATTAAAATGTGGTGAAAGGGACATGTCCATTCAATGAACTATGGAATATCCATTCAATGGAATATTATGGGGACATTAAAATAATAATGTGACTCTTTACACATTGACACGAAAAATGTTAAGATGCGGGTAAATGATAAAAATCAAGTTAATTCTACATGCAGGGTATAAGCTTGCATATGTGTATGTACATTTAAACATTCTATAGAAAGATATATAATAACATTTTGAGTAATTAAACATTTGTAAACAATTACTTGTAATTTTTGTTTCTTAATTTTAAAATATATTCTATGATTTTTATTAAAAAAACTAGGGGCCTGGTGCATGAAATTAATGCACGGAGATGGGGGTATCCCTCAGCCCAGCCTGCACCCTTTCCAATCTGGGACTCTTTGAAAGATGTCTGACTACCAGTTTAGGCCCAATTCCAGTGGGCAGTCGAACATCCCTCTCACAATCCAGGAATGCTAGTTCCCAACCACTGACCTCCCTGCCTGCCTGCTTGACTGCCTGATTTCCCTAACTGCTCCTGCCTGCAAGCCTGATCACCCCTCACCACACCCCTGCCGGCCTGATTGTCCCTAACTGCCCTCTCCTGCCAGCCTGGTTACCCTTAACTATCCTTGCCTGCAGGCCTGTTCCCCCCAACTGCCCTCCCCTACAGACCTGGTCCTCCCCAACTGCCCTCCTTTGCCAACCCAGTCACTTCTAACCACTCTCCCCTGCCAGCCTGGTCGCCCCTAACTGTCCTCCGCTGCAGGCCTGGTCACCCCCAACTGCCCTCCCTTGCAGGCCTGCCCCCCCCAACTGCCTTCCCCTGTAGGCCTGGTCCCCCCCAACTGCCCTCCCCTGCTGGCCTGATTGCCCACAACTGCTCTCCCCTGCAGGCCATCTTGTGTCCACATGGAGGCAACCATCTTTGACCACATGAGGGTAGCCATAGTGTGTGTTGGAGTGATGGATCAATTACTCTTTTATTAGATAGGATTGTAAATTTTTTTAATTTTTGAAGTTTTAAAAATTTTAGAAGAAAACGGTAAAATCTTCATGATGTTGGATTTGGCAAAGATTTATTAGATTTAACACAAAAATGCATGCAAAAAAAAAAGAAAGAAAGAAAAGAATAGCCAAGACCGGTTTGGCTCAGTGGATAGAGCGTCAGCCTGCGGACTGAAAGGTCCCGGGTTCTAGTCCTGTCAAGGGCATGTACCTTGGTTGCGGGTGTGCAGGATGCAGCTGATCGATGTCTCTCTCATCGATGTTTCTAACTCTCTATCCCTCTCCCATCCTCTCTGTGAAAAATCAATAAAATATATTTTAAAAAATTAAAAAAAGAAAAGAATAAATTAGATTTTTGTGAAATTTAGAAACTTCTGTTAATTAAAAATTACTATAGGAAGAGTGAAATATTATCTATAGAAGGGAAGAAGGTATTGTAAGTCATACGTATGATAAAGGATTAGTATCTAGAATATATAAGGAACTCTGAAATTTTATAGCAAATAATATAATTTATAAATGGGAAAGATGCTTTGAGTAGACATTTCTCCAAAAAAGACATACAAATGGACAAAAAAAAAACATGAAAAGATGCTCAGCATTACTAATCAAATATAGAAAAACTCGACCTAATGCATTTCTTGTTTGAATATAAAATGGTACAACCACTTGGAAAGCAGTATGACAGTTTCTTGAAAAGGTAAAAATAGAACTACTGTATAAATCAATATTTCCATTATAATTTTTACATACAAAAATATTGAAATTAAGGACTGACCTACATTGCTGCACAATGCTCATAGTAGCATTATTCTTATCCATTTTGAGTTAATTTTATATGGACACACAAATGCACCATAAACCCCACTCACAACATAGTGTTTTACAATTGGAAAGGACATTCCAACTCTGTTTCTCCCTGAAAAGTAAAGGTATCAGATACCACATTAAACACCTCAACTTTTTTCTTTTTTATTATTATGATGATGAAAAACATATAACATACAATTTTCCATCTTTTTTCATTATAGCTTACATTCAATATTATTCCGTGTTAGTTTCAAGTGTACAACATAGTGGTTAGACAATCCTATACTTTACCGAGTGGTCCCCCTAATATTTCAAGTACCCCCCCGGCCCGTACATAGCTATTACAATATTATTTTCCTCCATTGACCTCTCTCCAGCCACTCCCACTCCACAGCACATGCCCTAGTGTCTCTGTCCACTGGCAATGCTTATATGCATACATATAAGTCCTTTGGTTGATCTCTTCTTCCCCATCCCCTGCTTTTCCTCTGATGTTTGACAGTCAATTCAATGATTCTCTGTCTCTGAATCTATTTTTGTTGATTGGTTTATGTTGTTCATTATATTCCACAAATGAGGAAGATTGTGTAAACAAACAAAATTTTACAGCTCCAATCAAAATGACTGGGTCCCAAATCACGGAGCTCTGAAAATCAACAGGTTTTAATATTCATGGGTCCTCTAGGACCACAGAAAGTAAAGTAGTAGCTTTAAACAAATGAAAGAACATAAGCTATAATCCACCACCCCCGCCCCACCCCCTACCCCAGGCTCAGCACAGAAGGAGAAAGTAAAATCACTTATCTCCCAGATTCTTTCACAGATTCTTTCTGGAAGGGGTTTGACTATCTACTTTTTTACCTGCTGCCTGAATGTCAGACTTATAATCAGCCTGCATCTAGAAGCTAACAATGCTTTTCTGGGAGCCTGAAAGGGCTTTCGGGAATATTCCATGCCTCTTCCTCTGCTTCATTCCAGCCAGTGATAAACCCAAATTTCTATCTTCCTATGGGAGAAAATGTATACAGATATAGCACCCCAACTTTCATGGCTGGCACCTAGGTACTGACTCCAAAATATTTAGCTATAACAGCCAATGGGGATATGAGTAACTAATGGGATATGAGTCCCCTGGGACCACTGAAAGCAAAGATATAGATTTAAACTGGTGCATAAATATTTTCAGTGGCTATCCCATTAAACTCAGCACACAGAAATCAGGCAAAAATGTGTAGCTCTCAGTTTATACCTGGAAGGAATATTAAGTCCTACTTTCTCTACTGTTGCCTAAAAGTGAGGTTTCTAATTAGTCTGGACATTGACAGAGAAGGTAATTAATAGTCCCCTGGGAACATGAGCGGGCAGGGGGCAATTTTTGTACCTTCTCCACTTGGGTTCACCTTGGCAATAATACTAAGTCGCTAAATTCTCCTTGAAAGGAGTTTTTCACATATTATGCACCCTATATTTTAAAGGACTGCCTCATAAATCAACTAGCTCTGGGAACTTATAAGGGTCAGTGTTCATGAGTTTTCTGGGCCTGCAGGGAACAAATAGGTTGTTTTAAATGGATTAACAATAACTTGCAGTGGTTATTACCCCTAGATAACCCCTCCCCCCAGCTTCTAGTTCCTCCCTAAAAAGTCTAGACTACATATTTAATACCATGGCTTTCACATGTATTACTCAAAGTTAAGGTTTTCAATTAGCCTTCAATGAAGAGTTGATAGGCAGTCATTAAGTAGTTCTACAGGGGCCTGAATAGGAATGTAGGCATTTCACCCACCTTTGGAGCACTGAGAAAACGGGACATAAGCTAATCCCTTGAAAGTTGCTAAAATCAAAACAACATTTTAGAAAAGTACAAAGGTTTGAGAGAAACCGAGAATCTCTTATGAAGCTAGTTGGGAAGGTTCATATCTTTCTATAATAAGTTTTATTGATTTTTTTTTTACAGAGAGGAAGTGAGAGGGATAGAGAATTAGAAACATGATCGATGAGAAAGAAACATCGATCAGCTGCCTCCAGCATACCTCCTACTGGGGATGTGCCCGCAACCAAGGCACATACTCTTGACTGGAATCGAAATTGGAATCCTTCAGTCCACAGGCAGACACTCCATCCACTGAGCCAAATCAGTTAGGGCCATATATTTATTTTATGATACCAAAAACTGAAGCCAAAAATTGAAGCAACAAAAGCAAAACAAAAAAGTGGAACTGCATCAAATTTTGCAAAATAAAACAATCACAAAATAAGATTACCTATGGGCTGAGAGAAAATATTTGCAAACCACACTATACAATCTTTTTTTTAATATATTTTATTGATTTTTTACAAAGAGGAAGGGAGAGGAATAGTCAGAAACATCTATGAGAGAGAGACATCGATCAGTCGTCTCCTGCATGCCCCCCACTGGGGATATTCCCTCAACCAGGATACATGCCTTTGACCAGAATCGAACCTGGGAACTTTCAGTCCTCAGGCCGATGCTCTATCCACTGAGCCAAACCGGTTTCGGCCACACCATACAATCTTATCTAATAAAAGGGTAATATGCACATTGACCATACCTCTGCTACACCCACAAGCCAGGCCCACCAGCCACACCCACCAGCCAATCAGAGAGAGCATTCAAATTAACCCAACCAAGATGGCTATGGCCACAGAGAGTGCAGGAGGGAGGCTTGTGTTGCCCCTGGCGATGAAGGAAGCCAAGCTTTCCACAAACCTCCACTTAAGGCAACAGTTTCAATGGCTGTGTGAGCAGAAGGCTTGGCTTCATTACAGGCTACAAAGTTTCAATTGTAGAAGATAAATAAATCCTAGATACCAAGGCCTCCAGTTGGGTCCCTGGGGGGCGTGGCCCACCTGCAAAACACCACAGGCCCCTCGCCCAAGCCACCCCATACCTCAAGAGAACACCCACCCTGATCCAGGACACCCTTCAGGGCAAACCAGCTGGCCTCCACCTGTGCACCAGGCCTCTATCCTATCTAATAAAAGTAATATGCAGATTGACCATCACTCCAATACACAAGATGACTGCCCCCATGTGGACACAAGATGGCCAGCAGGGAGGGTAGTTGGCAGGGACCAGGCCTGCAAGAGAGATAAGTTGTGGGTGATCAGACCAGCAGGGTAGGACAGTTGGCAGGGACCAGGCCAGCAAGAGAGATAAGTTGTGGGTGATCAAGCCTGCAGGGGAGGGCAGTTAGGGGTGACCAGGCCTGCAAGGGAGGGTAGTTAAGGTTGACCAGGCCCACAGTGTAGGGCAGTTAGGGGCAAACAGGCTGGCAGGGGAGCAGTTAGGCATCAATCAGGCAGGCAGGGGAGTGGTAATGGGGTTATCTGGTTAGCAGGCAGAAGCGGTTAGGGGGAATCAGGAAGACAGGCAAATGAGCAGTTGGGAGCCAGCAGTCCTGGATAGTGAGAGGGATGTCCAACTGCCTGTTTAGGCAGTTGGACATCCCTCAATGGGTCCCAGATTGGAGAGGGAGCATGCTGGGCTGAAGGACCACCTCCCACGAATTTTGTGCATCAGGCCTCTAGTCTATATATATAAAGAGGTAATATCCAAATTAACCAGGACACCTTAAGGGGTCACAACCTGCTCAGGAGGAGTTGCATGTGCAGATAGGCAAGAGGAAACTGCATGCCACCCCCAGCCTCAGCAGCCATGGGGAGGCTGGGGCTGGAGGCAGGCTGAAGCAGAGAAACAACACAAGGGCACCTGCTCCGAGCTTCCACAGCATAGCTGGGGCATGCCCCCACCCCAGCGGACACACACCTCTGACTGTGAGCTGCAGAGGAAACACCTTTTCTGACAACTCACTGGCTAAGCTCCCTGTACACTGCCACTCATAGTGTTCTTGGTAACTTGGCTAATGAAAATACAAGAAAGTTATCTAGGGTTTTTCCACCTCACTCCTGGAGGAAAAAACAAAAGTCCACTGGTGGAGGGACTAAGAAATATCATATCCTGCCCTAGTTGGTTTAGCTCAGTGGATAGAGCCTCAGCCTGAAGACTGCAGGGTCCATGTTTGATTCTGATCAAGGCCATGTACTTAGGTTGCAGGATCCTCCCTGTCTGGGGCCTAAGTCAGGGCTCATGAAGGAGGCAACCAATCAAGTGTCCCTCTCACATTGATGTTTCTCTCTGTCTTTCCTTTTCTCTTTCCCACTCTCTAAAAATTAATGGAAATATATCCTCAGTTGGGGATAAAACAAGAAAGAAAAAATGTCATATCCTATGAAAGGCATTGAAAATGCCTAAAGAAAGTTGTCATTTTTTCGTGGTGAAGGGACTGGAGTCCATGTTGATGAAAACACCTTGGCAGCTACAGCAGCTGGCAGTGGCAGCAGCAGTGGGGTGAGGAGGCTGGCACCTTCCCCTGATCAGCCCGGTTGCCTCTTGCAGAGGGAGGCCAGACTGTAGCTTAGTCCCACTCCCCATGGGGAGAGGATCTAAACCATCAGTAGGATATCCCCTGAGGGCTCCTGGACTGTGAGAGGGGGCAGGCTGGGCTGAGGGGCCTTCCACCCCCATGCAGAAATTTCATGCACTGGGTCTCTGACCCAGGCTCTCAGCCCCTCCTTCAGTGGCAGCTAGGACATGTGGGAAGCTTGGCTTCCTCTGTTACCCAGGGCAACACCAGCCTCCTGCTCACTTGTGGCCACAGCCATCTTTGTTGGGTTAATTTACATATTCACTACTGATTTGCTGGTTGGCATGGCAGAGTGATGGTCAATTTACATGTTTCTCTTTTATTAATGTAGATATATATCCTATGTAATATGAGAGGAATATGCAAATTTGTCTGGGACTCCATAATGGTCATGACCACTAGGCAGGGGGTGGGAGGGGAGCAGGGCCTGCAGTAGGGACATGAGCCTGTGGTGCCTCCTCTGGAGTTGGGAAGATAATAAATGATGAGCTCTGGTCCTCCTCCAGCAGCCCTTTCCAGCAGGCATGGGGTTGCTGAGACCCAGGACAGACCTCTGACCACAGATCCAGAGCTTCACAGAGACTAACTCTACCAGGCTGCCCAGAGGCCATGTGGCTGGGCCACAGGGGGCCCTTTCAAGATGTGACACAGAGAAAAGGTGAGAGAGGAAATCCAGAGAATGGGATGTGAGGATTCAAGATTCACTTCCTTTGGGCTTTGTCCTTCTTGGCCTTGGTCCTTTTCTTTCAGGCCTGGAGCACAAGCACTGCAGGAGAGAGGGATGGATGAAGGCCGAATGTGGAAGAAAGGAGGTGACCCAGGTTAGGGTGGAGACCTAGCAGAGGTGTGAGGCAGACTGCGGGGCGCCTGAGTGGTGGCTCTCTGATGAGCACTGTGACTTTGGCAAAGCAGCACCCAGAAGGCAGGTGGTCCAAGTGGTGCAGAGTGGCGCTACACCATCCCTCTATGAGGACACCCCACACAGGTGCTGCCTTCACCAGCAGGCTCTGGGTGACATCTGCAAATGTGACTACAATCTCTAACATTCTGGTCAAAGAACTGACCCTGTGCCCCTATGAGTATCAGGCTTGCTAGGAGTGTGCTGTCACCAATGTCACAGATCAAAGGGGTTGGGTGCACTGGAGGAAGCTCAGGCAGGGGCAGGGGGCCTGCAGATGGGGATCTGCCTCACCTGCTGAGGGCAAGGTTCTGTAGTGGCCCCAAGACAAAGGTCAGTCTGGCGGGGAACAAGGGGTATGGAATGATGCCAAGACAAAGAGGCGCAGAACCACAGCCCTGAGGCAGGGAATGAGGGGTGGCACCACCTCAGTGGAGGCGTGCTGCACTGCAGGGTACCTAACTGACTGACTCGATTTAGAGAAGTTCCCAGTGCTAACAGGGTCTTGCCCAGGTGGCCTTCCCACTTGGGAGGTGGCGACTCCTGCTCCCACCTTGGCCAAAAGCAATCCTGTGCTTGCCCTGCCCCCAAAGAGGCTCAAGTCTGCTTGCTGAATGCGAAGCCTACCACCTGCTCCAGAGAAGGGGTGCAGTAAAGAATGGGGGTGAGGCAGGGGAGAGGAAAGAGTGTCCTTGATGAAGTGCTTGAGAATGAGCCTCTGAAGCATGATGGGAAGGTTTGTTCTATTTGCCCCAAGGCTGCCCTTAGGAAGGGCAGAGGTAGCATGGCTGTGTGGGCTCCTGCACACTGAGTCAAGTTCCACAGCCAACTGGAATTGGCCTCAGTTTCCTGGTCTGTAAAATGGATTGTGTCCCAGTGCTTTCACTGAATTTTGAGGGCCAAATTGAGATACTATATAAAGGAAATGAGGGAAGAAATGAGAAAGAAAAGGAAGGATGAGCAATACAAAAGAAAGATTGGAAGGAGCCTGTAGACCTATTGTTACTTAAATAGGGAATATAGTCAATAGTGTGGTAATGATGGTATGGTGTCAGGTAGGTACTTGAAATATCAGGGAACACTTTGTAAAGTATATGATTGTCTAACCACTATTCTGAAACTAATACAAAATAATATTGAGTGTAAAGAAATGAAAATAGGAGTGAATTTTTTTTATAAATTTCACAGTTTAAATACAAGCTGTAAAGGAAGGAAGAGGGAGAATAAAATATTGTTTTCCATTTTACCACTTAATTGTCTTTTCAGTACATGAAAAAGACAGTGCTTTTATACTTTTCTAAATCATTATCTCATTTGATGTTCAGGGAAACTTAAAGACAAGAAAATTATTCCCTCCACTATTCAAAGAAAGGAAATCTTGGTGTCTGTCCCCAATAATTAAATCATCAAGCCCTTATTGTAAAGCAGGGTTAGTGAAATTTTCTGTGAAGGGTCATATCTATACTAATAAAAGCCTTGGGGGTGATCAGGCCAGCAGGGGAGGGTAGTTCAGGGCAATCATGCCAGCAGAGGAGCAGTTAGGAGGAGCCAGCAGTCCTGTATTGTGAGAAGGTTGTTTGACTGCTGGTTTAGTCCCTGTAAGCTTGGCAGGGGTCCCAGATTGTAGAGGGTGTAGACCAGTCTGAGGGACAGTCTCCTCCTCCCGTCCCCCTGCATGAATTT
Source organism: Lasiurus cinereus (assembly GCA_011751065.1). Lineage (NCBI taxonomy): Eukaryota > Metazoa > Chordata > Mammalia > Chiroptera > Vespertilionidae > Lasiurus > Lasiurus cinereus. Next base: position 6,123,464 of record JAAGEH010000013.1, read on the forward strand.
TGTGCTCCAGGCCCCACTAGTATGTGTGTGTGTATATATATATGTATATGTGTATATATATGTATATATATATGTGTGTGAATATATACATATATATATCATACAACTCAACAGAAAAACAAACTATTTTTAAAATGGCAAAGAACCTTCAGTTTGTTCTCTGTATCTATGAGTCTATTTGTTTTGTTTGTTTTTGTTTTTGTTGGTGGGAATGCAGACTGGTGCAGCCACTGTGGAGAACAGTATGGAGTTTCCTCAAAAAACTAAAAATGGAACTCCCATTTGTTTTTAGATTTCACATATATCTGAAATTATATAGCACTTGTCTTTCTCCATCTGACTTATATCCCTTAACATAATACCTTCTTAGTCCATCCATGGTGTTACAAATGGTAACAGTTCATTCTTGTTTATGTCCCAGTGATATTCTTTGTATATATGTACCACAACTATTTTATCCAGTTGTCTGTTGATGGGCACTTAGGTTGCTTCCATATCTTGGATATTGCAAACAGAAACAGACTCACAGATACACAGAACAGATTGCTGGTTGCCAGATGGGAGTTGGGTATGGGAGGTTGGGTGAAAAATGTGATTGTATTAAGAAGTACAAATTGGACTGAAGGATCCTGGCTTTGATTCCTGGTCAAGGGCACATGCTCAGGTTGTAGGCTTGACCCCAGTGAAGGGTGTGCAGGAGGCAGCCAATCAATGCTTGTCTCTCTCATCATTGATGTTTCTATATCTCTCTCCCTCTCCCTTCCTCTCTGAAATCAATAAAAAAATTAAAAATTTATTTTAAAAAATAAGTACAAATTGGTAGTTACAAAATAGTCATGAGGATGTAAAGTACATCATAGGAAATATAGTCAATAATATTTTAATGGCTACATATAGTTCAAGGATGTATTAGACTAATTGAAGGGGACAGTTCATGAGTTATATAAATGTTTAAGCACTTTACTGTACACCATAAACTAATATAATATTGAATGTCAACTATAATTAAAAAGAAAAAGAAAAGGCTACATAATTTGTGATTCCAACTATATCACATTTGGGAAAAGGAAAAACTATGGAGAGTGTTGCCAAAGGTTAAGGGAGGCATAAATAGGCAGAGAACTGGGAATTTTAGGTAAATAAACCTAATCTGTATAATACTATAATAGTGAGTGCATGTCATTATACAATTGTCTAAACTCATAGAATGTATAATGCCAATAATAACCCATAATGTAAACTATGAACTTTGGGTGATACTGTGTGAATATAGATTCATCAACTGAAACTATAATACTACTCTAACACTGTCTTAAAGGTAATCCACCATCTTAACTCCTGCCCTCCCCATCCCTAGTCTGGGAATGTACACAAGAACTCTGTACTCTACCTCTGGAGCGAAACGTCCTTGATGTTATCTGTTTTTTAACCAGCTTTGGTGCCAGACCCCCTCAGCACCTGGCACACCCACCCCCACAACCTGCCTCAGGTTAAACATGAATTCCTTTCCCAGCATATAAGTTCAATGCTTTTGGCTATAAAACAGTCTGGGGGGTGGAAAATGTGGAGGATATCCATGCCATCTTGTCACCAACCAGCATAAACCTCATTATGTTTCCTTAACAATAATTAAAAAATTAACAAACAATTCAATTTTAAATGGTCAATGAATATAAATAAATATTCAAAAGGGAAAACTAAAAATGGTTAATAAATTTAGGAATAATCCTAACAATATTCAAAATTAGTAAGTGTAAATAATGTTTAAAAAAAGGCAAAGGGCCTGAATACATATTATTTGGAAAAAAAACAAATGGACAAAATGCAAATCAAAACCATAATGTGATATGAGTTCACACCTATTAATATGTCTATTATAAAAAATTAACAATATGACTACCATATGATCCAGCTATTACTTTTCTGAGCACTTATTCAAAGAATATGGAAAAACTACTTCAAAAAGATTTATTGTAACATTATTTACAATAGTCAAGATATGGAAAAAAACCTGTGTTTGTTCATTGAGGGAAGAATGGATAAAGATAATGTGATATATCTATTGACAAATATGGTGGTTGATAGAGAGATAAGTTATAGATAAATAGATTTATATCCATACACAGAAACAATAGGATACTGCTAAGCCATAAAAAAGGTGAAATTTTTCTTTTTGTGACAACTTGGATGAACCTGATGGTATTATTCTAGGTAAAATAAGATGGAAAAAGATAAATATCATATTATTTCATTCATATGTAGAATATAAAACAAAAACATGAAAACAAACTTATAGAGGCAGATGCAGAATAGTGGTAAGCAGAGGGAAACGGTGGTGGCAGAAGGATGAAAAAGGTAAAGAAGTTCATTTACATAATGATGAATGGAAATTAGATTTTGGTGGTGAGCAAAATGTAGTATATACAAATGTCAAATTATAATTTTGAACCTTATATGATGTTATAAACCAACATTATCTCAAGAAAACAAAGAAATAAAACATATTTTTAAGTGGAAAATAGTTTGACTTCTTCTACCAGATAAAGATTGAAGCTATACTTATGTACAATTCAATTGTATGAGGTTGAATATAGAAACTCTCATATCATATTCCCTTTATAATTTTTCATAAACCACTTCTTTTAAAAAAAACAGCTCATATGTTGAATTACTGTTAAGTGGGTTATTTATGTTGTGGAAGCAAAATAAAATTTATTTCTCATGTAAAAAAGTATTTTAAATCATTTTTGATAGGAAAATACTATTGTCATTTTATTTTTTGGTATGTTTCATTGTTTCATAGTTCTGCTTTTATATTTATCTCTTGTTGTCTTTCTTTGTAATTAGATTCTCTCTCTCTCTCTCTCTCTCTCTCTCTCTCTCTCTCTCTCTCTCT
>JAAGEH010000013.1:6126369-6164067 GCA_011751065.1 Lasiurus cinereus
TCTCTCTCTCTCTCTCTCTCTCTCTCTCTCTCTCTCTCTCTCTCTCTCTCTCCCCTGTGTGTGTGTGTGTGTGTGTGTGTTTGTAGCAGTATGCTTTTATTTCTTTCCTTTTATCTTTGTATATCTACTGTTTTGTTTTTTTTTCTTTGTGTTTATTATAGGGCTCACAAAATTCATCTTATATTTACAAAGTCTGTTTTAAGATGATGTTTACTTAACTTCCCTCACACACAAACTCACTACACTTCTTCCTCTTATACATTTTAAGTTGCTGATGTTACAATTTATGTATTTAATACTGTGTATATAATTATTGTAGTTACAGTAACTCTTAAAACTTTTGTATTTTAATTTTTATACTAGGATTAAAAACAAATTATGCATCACCATTACAGTGTTGGAGTATTTTTTTCTATATATTTACCTTAACTGGTGTCTTTATGTTACTATTTAATGTCCTTTCATTTTAACTTGAACAATTCCCTTTATACAGCATACAGTAAACTTAATGTCTTTTCATCCCTTCTGTCAACCTATGCCTTTTAATTGGAAGTGTAATTCATTTACATTTAAAGTAATTACTGACAAATTAGGTTTTACTACTGCCATTTTGCATTTTGTTGCTCTATGTCTTACAGCTTGTTATGTCCCTCATTTTCACCATTACTACTTTATTTTTTAAAAAATTAATCTTTATTGTTCACATTATTAGAGTTGTTCCTCTATTTTCCTCCCATAGCTCCCCTCTTCCAGGATCCCACCCCACTCTCTTCCCTTACCCCCCCCACACACTGTCCTCATCCATAGGTGTACAATTTTTGTCCAGTCTCTTTCTGCACCCCCTACACCTCCTTCCGCTGAGAATTGTCAGTGCACTCCTGTCCTATGACCATGATTTTATTATATTCACCAGTTTATTCTGTTCATCAGATTTTTTATTCACTTGATTTTTAGATTCACTTGTTGATAGATATGTATTTATTGTCAATAATTTTCATCTTTACCATTTTCTCCTTCTTCCTCTTCTTAAAGAATACCCTTCAGCATTTCATATAATACTGGTTTGGTGGCGATGAACTCCTTTAGCTTTTTCTTATCTGTGAAGCTCTTTATCTGCCCTTCAATTCTGAATGATAGCTTTGCTGGGTAGAGTAATCTTGGTTGTAGGTTCTTGCTATTCCTCTCTTTGAATATTTCTTGCTACTTCCTTCTGACCTGCATAATTTCTGTTGAGAAATCAGCTGACTGCTATGTACTAACCCCAACTCACAAGCAAGTCACCTAGTAATGGTTTAGCATTAGGGGCCAATGGAGGCCAGCTGGTGGGAAGAAGGACTTCAGGCAGTTGGTCAGCCATGGGAGATTGGCTGTGGGAGCAAACTGATCACCAGAGGCCAACTCCTGAATTGAGTGTCTACACCGTGGTGGTCAGTGTACATCATAGCGACTGGTCAACTGGTCATGCTGATTATTTGGTCTTAATGATCACTTAGTCTTTTATACATATACATATACATATACGTACACACACACACACATAGAGAGAGAGAGATGTACTAGAGGCCCAGTGCATGAAATTCATACACAGGGTGGGGGGGTGTCCCTCAGCCAGGCCTGCACATTCCCCAATAGGGGATCCCTGCAGGATCAGGCCTAAACCAGCAGTCAAACATCCCTTTCACAATTTGGGACCACTGGCTATTAACCATTAACCTCCCAGACTTCCTCATTGCCACTATCCACTTCTGCCTGCTAGCCTGATCACCCCCTAACTACTCCCCTGCTGGCCTGATTGACACCTAACTGCTTCTCTATCAGCCTGATTGCCCCCAACTGCCCTCTCCTGCTTGCCTGATCACCCACAACTGCCCTCCCCTGTCATGCTTTGCCTCCTCTGCTGGGACTGGCCTCCTCTGTGCCACACAGAGCTGCGGGACCACCAGGCCTCATCATGTGGAGTGGCTGCTAGGCTCCTACCTCCTCTGTGTGTGCAGTCATCTTGTGGTAGCCATCTTGTGATGATGTCATGCACAAGTGCTTGAAGATCACCTAGACTTTTATTAATATAGCTAAAAGGCTACATCCATCCGACCGTCAGACTGACTTACTGGATGGTACATATGATACACACTGGTAATTTAAAACTAAACAGTGGCCAAAAGCGGTTTGGCTCAGTGGATAGAGCGTCAGCCTGCAGACTGAAAGGTCCCAGGTTCGATTCCAGTCAGGGGCATGTATCTTGGTTGCGAACATATACCCAGTAGGGGAAATGCAGGAGGCGGCTGATCAAGGTCTCTCTCTCGTCCATGTTTCTAACTATCTATCTCCCTCCTTTTCTCTAGGTAAAAAAAAAATCAATGAAATATATTTAAAAAAATAAAAATAAACCTTGACTTGTGCATGCATGATGTATAAAAAGATCTTGGAATGGATATTATTGAAATCCCTCGTGAAATGATTTATTTTGTTTTTTTATTGTGTTACATGTATACAAAACTCCCCTTTGCTCCCCCTCCCTCCCAAGCATACCCCAACCCCCCAGTGTCTATATTCATTGGTTATGCTTATATGCATGCATACAAGTCCTTTGATTGATCTCTTATCTACCCCACCTCTCCTTAAACTTCCTATTATAATTTCACAGTCTGATGCTTTACTGCCACTGTATCTATCCTTTCGTTCATCAGTTTACACTGTTCTTTATTATCCACAAATGAGTGAGATCATGGGGTGTTTCTCCTTCATTGACTGGCTTATTTCACTAAGCATAAGGCCCTCCAGTTCCATGCAGGTTGCTGCAAATGGTAAGAGTTCCTTCTTTTTAAAGGCAGCATAGAATTCCATTGTGTAGATTTACCATTTTTCTGATCCACTCATCTGCTGACGGGCACATAGGCTGTTTCCAAACTGTATCTATTGTAAATGGTGCTGCTATGAACATAAGGTTGCATAAATCCCTTCTGACTGACATATCTAATTTCTTAGGATAAATTCCTAAGAGTGGGATTCCTGGGTCAAATGAGAGATCCATTTTTAGATTTTGAGAAAACTCCATACTGTTCTCCACAGTGGCTGCACCAGTCTGCATTCCCACAAACAGTGCACAAGGGTTCCTTCTTATCTAAGTCCTCACCAACACTTGACACTTGTTGGTTTGTTGATGATTGCCATTCTGACAGGTGTAAGATGGTATTGCATTGTCGTTTTGATATGCATCTCTCAGATAATTACTGACTTTGAACATGTTTTCATGTGTCTCTTGGCCTTCCTTCTGTCAACTTTTAAAAAGGTTCTATTTAGGTCCTTTGCCCATTTTTTTTATTTGATCGTTTACAAACCTTTTATTAAGTTGTACAAATTGGCTGTAGATGTTGGAGATTAAACCTTTATCAGTGATAACATTTGCAAATATGTTCTCTCATACAGTGGTCTTTCTTGTTGTTCTGTTGATGGTTTCTTTTTCTGTACAAAAGCTTTTTATTTTGATGTAGTCCCATTTGTTTATTTTTTCTTTAGCTTCCATTGCCTTTGGAGCAGTATCAGTGAAGACATTATTTTGGCATATGTCTGAGATTGCGCTGCCTGTGGATTCCTCTAATATTTTTATGGTTTCCCTTCTAATGTTTGAGTCCTGTATCCATTTTGATTTTATTTTTCTATTTGGTGTAAGTAGGTTGTCCAGTTTCATTTTTTTTTTGCATGTATCTGTCCAATTTTCCCAACACCATTTATTGAAGAGGCTATCTTGGATCCATTGTATCTTCATTCCTCCTTTGTCAAATATTAGTTGAGCATAGTGGTTTGGGTGGATATCTGTATTCTCTATTCTATTCCATTGGTCTATATGTCTGTTCTTCTGCTAGTAACAGGCTGTTTTTAAAACAGTTGCTTTGTAATATAGCTTGAAATCTGGTATTGAGATCTCACCTGTTATTCTTCTTCCTGAGAACTGCTGTAACTATTCGTGGTCGTTTTTGTTCCAGATGAATTTATGAAGAATTCTTTCTAGGTCTGTGAAATATGTCGTTGGTATTTTAATGGGTAGTGCATTGAATCTATAGACTACTTTGGGTAGTATGCACATTATATTTATTTTTTAAAATATATTTTATTGACAGAGAGGAAGAGAGAGTGATAGAAAGTCAGAAACATTGATGAGAGAGAGACATCAATCATCTGCCTCCTGCACTCCCCACACTGGAGATGTGCCCGCAAGCAAGGTACATGCCCCTGACCAGAATCGAACCTGGGACCTTTCAGTCTGCAGGCTGATGCTCTATACACTGAGCCAAACCGGTCTCGGCAGTATGGACATCTTAATGATGTTAATGCTCCCAATCCATGAGCATGGTATGCTCTTCCATCTGTTAACATCTTCCTCTATCTCTTTTTTCTGTGTCCTGTAGTTTTCTACATATAGGTCTTTTAACTATTTAGTTAGGTTTATTCCTAGGTATCTTAATTTTTTTGCTGCGATGGTAAATGGGATTGCTTTTTCAGTCTCTATTTCTGTAATTTCACTATTAGTGTATAGAAATGCCACAGACTTCTTAGCATTAATTTTGTATCCTGCTACATTGCCAAATTCATTAATTAAGGCAATTAGTTTTGGAATGGAGTCCTTTTGGGTTTTTATGAACAGTATCATGTCATCTGCAAATAAGGACAGCTTTTCTTCTTCTTTTCCATTTTGGATGCCTTTTATTTCTTCTTTTTGTCTAATTGCAATGGCTAATACTTCCAGTACTATGTCGAACAGGAGAGGTGAGAGTGGGCATCCCTGTTTGATTCCTGTTCTTAGGGGAAATGGTTTTAGTTTTTGCCCATTGAGTATGATGTTAGCTGTGGGTTTATCATATATGGCTTTTATGATGTTGAAGTATGATCCTTCTATTCCCACTTTCTGGAGAGTTTTTTTTTTATCAAGAAAGGGTGTTGGATTTTGTCAAATGCTTTTTCTGCATCAGTTGATATGACTATGTGATTTTATCTCTCAATTTGTTTATGTTATATATCACGTTTATTGATTTGTGGATATTGTACCATCTCAGCATTTCTGGGATGAATCCTACTTGGTCATGGTGTATGATCTTTCTGATGTACTGCTGGATCTGATTTGCTAGAATGTTGTTGAGGATTTTGGCATCTATGTTCATGAGAGATATTGGCCTATAATTCTCTTTCATTGTGTTGTTTTCATCTGGTTTTGATATTAGGGTGATGCTGGCTTCACAGAAGGAGGTTGGAAGTATTTCTTCTTCCTGAATATTTTTGAATAGTCTGAGAAGGATACGTTTTAATTCTTCCTTGAATGTTTGGTAAAACTCTGCTGTATAGCCATCTGGTTCCGGGCTTATATTTGCTGGAACCTTTTAATGACTGCTTCAATTTCGTTTATAGTTATTGGACTATTGAGGTGTTTGGATTCTTCCTGATTGAGTTTTGGAAGGTTATATTTTTCTAGGAATATGTCTATTTCTTGCAGGTTGTCCAATTTGTTGAAATAGAGTTGTTCATAGTATTTTTTAACAATCCTTTGTATTTCAGAGGGGTCTGTTGTTATTTCTCCTCTTTCATTTCTGATTTTTTTTTTATTTACGTCTTCTCTCTTTGCCTTTTGGTGAGCCGGGCTAGAAGTCCATCAATATTGTTTATCCTTTCATAAAACCAGCTCTTAGTTTTGTTGATCTTTTGAATTGTTTCTTTGGTCTCCATGTTTTTATCTCCACTTTGATCTTTACTATTTCCTTCCTTCTGCTTACACTGGGCTTTTCTTGTTGCTCTCATTCTAGCTCTTTGAGTTGTAGGGTTAAGTAATTTATTAACATTGTTTCCTATTTTTTGCATTAGGCTTGTAGAGCTATGAACTTCCCTCTCAAGACTGCTTTCACTGTGTCCCATAAATTTTGCATTGTTGTGTTGTCATTGTCATTTGTTGCCATGATGTTTTTTATTTATTCCTTGATCTCTCTGGTTACCCAGTCGTTGTTTAATAGCATGCTGTTTAGTCTCCATGTGTTTGATTTCTTTCTATTGTATTTATTATAGATGATTTCCAGTTTTATGCCACTGTGGTCTGAGAAAATGCTTGATATGATTTGTATCTTCTTGAATTTGAAGAGACTTTTCTTATGACCCAACATATGATCTATCTTTGAAAATGACCCATGTGCAATGGAGAAGAATGTATATTCTGTGGCTTTTGGGTGAAATGTTCTGAAGATGTCAATTAATTCCATCTGGTCTAGTGTGTCATTTAGGATTGATGTTTCTTTGCTGATTTTTTGTTTAGAGGATTTGTCCAATGGTGACAGAGGGGTATTAAAGTCTCCTACTATGATTGTATTTCTGTCAATCTCTCCCTTAATATCCTCTAGGAGTTTTTTTTATGTATTTAGGTGCTCCTATATTGGGTGTATATATGTTTACCAGAGTTATTTCTTCTTGTTTGATTGTTCCTTTTAGTATTATGAAGTGACCTTATTTATCTCTTAGTATGTCCTTCACTTTGACATCTAATTTGTCAGATATAAGTATTGCAACCCCAGCCTTTTTTCATTTCCATTTGCCTGAAATACCATCTTCCATCTCTTCACCCTCAATCTGTGTGCATCTCTTTTCCTGAGGTCGGTTTCTTGCAGACAGCAGATATATGGATCATGTTTTCTTATCCAATTGGTTACCCTATGTCTTTTGATTGGAACATTTAATCCATTTACATTTAAAGTTATTATTGATAAGGACTTATCTGTTGCCATTTTTAATCTTTACCCCTGAGTTCCTTCTTTGCTTCCTATTTCTTCCTTTTACGGTGGATCCTTTAACATTTCTTGCATTGCTGGTTTGGTGGTAATATATTCCCTTAGTCCTTTTTTGTCTGTGAAGTTTCTGATTTCATCTTCAATTTTGATTGAAAGTCTTGCAGGGTACAGTATTCTTAGATTCAGACCCTTCCTTTGCATGACTTTGTATATTTCATTCCTATCTTTTCTGGCCTGATGAGTTTCTGTTGAGAGATCAGTAGCAAGTCTTATGGGGGTTCCTTTGTTGGTAACTTTCTGTTTCTCTCTGGCTGCTTTTAAGATTCATACTTTGTGGTTGGTGTTTGCCAATTTAATTATAGTGTGCCTTGGTGTCGGTTTTTTGGAGTTTATTTTGATTGGGGCTCTGTTAGCTTCTTGGATTTTTGTGGGTTTTTTCTTTCCTATATTGGGGAAATTTTCTGTCATTATTTCTTCAAACATGTTCTCTCATCCTTGCTCAGTTTCCACTGTTTCTGGAAACCCAATTATTCTGATGTTGTTTTGTTTCGTGTTATCCCAAAGTTCCCTTAGGCTCTCCTCTTTCTTTATAACTTTTTTTCCTAGAAGCTGCTGTACTAGGGTATTTTTTCCTACCGTGTCTTCTAGCTCACTGATGTGGTCCTCTGCTTTTTCTAGTCTACTTTTGATGCTTCCTATTGGGTCCTCTATAGCAGTGATATCATTTTTCATTTCTTCTTGATTATTCTGAATTTCTTCTAAGTTCTTCTGCATTTCTTCTTGCTTCTTTTCCATTTCCTCTTGGGTCTTCTTCATTTCCTCTTGGCTCTTATTCACATTTACTATTTTGTCTTCCATTCTTTTCATCCATCTTATGATCATTTCTCTGAACTGTTTCTCTGGAAGGCTTATTTCTGCTTCTATTTCATTTATTTCCTTTTCTGGTGATACCTGCCTTTCTGTCATATGTCGGCTATTTCTTCTTCTGCCCATGGTCTTTCTTCTCCAGGTGTCTGGTTATGTAGTTCTTTCTCCTACGTTGATTCAAAGGCACAAACTACAACACGACCAGGTACAACACACAAGGCACTGAATATAAATATAATCAGGATGTTAATAATCACAAATATTGTGATCACCAATGAAAGACAAATTAGGGGTAAGTAGAGAGAGAAGAAGAGGAAAATGAGGAAAAAAGAAAAGAAAGAAATGCCAAAATCAAATTGGTAGAAGGAGAAAAATAAATAAATAAATAAATATATGAATAAATGAACAAAAAATAAAATAAAATAAAAAAGAAAAGAAGAAGAAGAAAAGAGAAAATAAAAAAGTCAGAGAGAAAAGAAACAGAATAAGAGAGAAAAGCAGAACAAAATATAGATGTCAGGAGAAAACACCAATAGAATATTTACTAATCCCAACAAATGCCAGCACCCAGTACCTGGAGATTAATACAAACTACAAATAATAAATGGTATTGAGGGAGGAGAGGGAAAGAGGGGTAAAAAACAAACCAAAACAAAGCAAACAAAAAGCAAAATAAAACAAGTAGAATAAGCTAAAACAATCTCACCAAAAAAGTACAAAAAGTCAATATAATCACCATTCAGGCAAACAGCAACAAAAGGACATAGAAAAAAACAACTTTTTTGATAGTGAAGTCAAGAAGAGTGAGGTTTGTATGGACTTGGACAAGGGAATTTGAAATTAGATAAGTGAGGTGAAATTTTAACCAGGTAAAGAGAAAGAATAGGGAGAATCTAAAGTTGGAAAAGGGAAAGAGAAAACAAGACAACAAAATGGGGAAAGTTAGGAGGAAAGTGTTGGCATAAAGGTAGAGTTGAGATAGAGTAAAATTATGCTAAAGGAAAGATGAAAATAGAATGTAGAACTCTAATCCCAAAGTAAAATAAAGGGAAAACAAAATGACACTTGTTTTTTTCTAAAAATGTAAAATAGTAGTAGTAATAATACTAGTTGAAAACAAAAATGTAATAATTAAAAAGGTAAAATCAATTGAGGAGGAAAGAAAAAATAGTGTTTTAATTAAAATATGCAAAAATAAAATAAAAATTTTTAAAAAAAGAAAAAGAAAAAAAATAGAATGGTCATTCACTTCCTCTGTTTTTCTGCTTGGCACTTCTGTTTCCCAGTAGGGAGGGTATTGCAGTTCCCTGTGTTCCACTGCTCAATTGTGTTTTAATCTCTTTATTCTTTTGTGGTTATATGAGAGTCAATTTCTGTATCATCCACTGGGTGGCAGTGTTTTGGAATTGACCTCCTAGACTAAGCACAGGACCTCTCTAGGCTTTGCTCAGATCCTGCTACTCTGTAGTTCTCAAAACCGGTTTGTGGGGAATTTGCAGCCGGGACACTGTAATAACTCCCAGGCTGTCCCTCTGCCTCAGATCAAAACAAGTCATTTTCTAGATCTCCCCTCTGTCAACAGCTCCAAGAATTTGCCTCCACACTTAGTGATCATGCCCTGCACCACATCCACGGACCTCTTCAGAAGCAGCTTTCCTGCAGCCTGGTTCCCACAGTGTGTGGGTCTCTGTTGTGTGGGACAGGAGACCTCACCTTATTCCAGGCGAAATCCAACCTTTCCGTGTGCCATGTGGATCTCCTCTTAGTCTGCGTGACTGGGCCGATTGGATAGCGGTGTTCTGGGTCCCCAACTGTTCAGTGAATGTTTCAGCCACAGCTTTCAGACCGCCGGAGACCTTCACCTCCCTCTGCAAGATGGCGTGGTCTCCGCATTCGTGCTGGTGGCTCTGGCAGACAAAAACCCCGTGGAAGTGGGGCTGCCTGGTCAGGAGAGGCCCATCCAGCAGTCCCCTACATTCTCCTGGAGGATAACTGACTCTTAACTTGCCAACAAACACTCCCAGTGAGACTCTTAGCTGCTCTCTCTCCCTCTGCCCAGTGACAAAGCCCCAGACACGTCTGTTTACTCTGCTGCCATTTTTCCTCCTCTGAAATGATTTATAATGGATCTATTATTAAAGCTACCTTTGGAAATAGTATATTGATAATATTAAAAATATATCTAAACGTGTGATTCTTTGTCCAAAAAATGAGCATGTTCATAATTTAAATGAAGAAATTTTGGATATACTTGATGGAGATTTTCACACCTATTTGAGTGATGATTCCATTGATTCAACAGATGATGCCAAAAAGGAAAAATTTCCATCAAATTTGTTAATAACTCCTTCAGGATGTTGTGTCATAAATTAAAATTGCCAGTCAGAGAAAAATAAATATCACATGATCTTATTCATTGTAGAATATAATGAACAACATAAACTGATAAACAAAAATAGATCCAGAGACAGAGAAGCATCAATCAAACAGTCAAACCTCAGAGGGAAGGTAGGGGAGGGTGGAGAAAAGGGGAAGAGATCAGCCAAAGGATTTGTATGCATGCATATAAGCTTAGCCAATGAACATAGACATGGGGGGTGAGGGCATGAGTGGGGGGTTGAGGGGTAAATGGGGGGATAAGAACACATATATAATAGCTTAATCAATAAAAAATAAATAAATATAAATATTTGCAATAAAAACAAAGTAGGTGCAATCATCGTGCTACTGAAAAATCTTATCCCCCAATATACTCTCCTGCAGCGATCACCATACTGTTATCTGTGATTGGAGCAGTTAAAACACGAATAATGGTGATAGAAGGAGATTTGAGGTTGTGCACACACAATACAGTGTAGAGATAATGTGTTGTAAAATTGTTTACCTTAAAAACCTATATAATCTGTTAACCAGTGTGATCCCAATAAAATTATAATAATAATAAAAGAAACAGCTAAGAAAATCTCAGCAACTCTCAAGAGGAAAAAAATAAAAATATGGCAATTATGCAATGACATATGTTACAATTATCAGAAAATCACTTGAAAATAGTTATTATAACCAAGATGTAGAGAATATCACTATAAAATAAATAAAGACAAAAGTCTTAGCAGAGAATTAGATGCTATAAAAATAAAATTTATAAATGAAAAATAAAATGACTAAAAAAATAACTCAAAACACTCAATATCAGTTGGAGATAACAGAGTAAAGAGCTGTTAACCTGAAAAGGGGGCTATAAAAATTATCCACTCTGAAGAAAACAGAGAGAAAATAAATATGAGCAGAGTTTAGATATTTTGGGACAATACCCAAATTTCTAATACTTATGTCATCAGAGACCCAAAATGGAAAAAAAAAGGATGTTATGTAGAAAAAATATTTGAAATTATAATGACTAGAAACACTCCAAAACTGTTGAAACAAATAAACATACAGATTCAAGAAACTTTGCCAAATTTAAAATGGATAAACTTAAATAACTCTACATCTAAATCCTTCATAATCAAAATGCTAAAAACAAAGGTAACAAAAATATCTTGTGGAGAAAACCAGTGTAGTCACAAGGGAAAATAATAATTCAAATGACTGCACATTTCTGTTCACAAACCATGGAGACAATAAGACATCTTTAAAATGATCAAGCAACTGTAGCCTAAATTCTACATACATTAACAATGACTTTTAGGAATTAAACTGAAAAAAATATTTTAAGATGAATGAAAATAAAAGAAATTGTCAACAGCAGACCTTCTCTAAAAGGAAGGATAAAGGAAGTTGTTGGATGAGAAGGAAGTTCTAGGTACTTACTTGGAACATGAGAAATGAAAAAAAGAAAAAAATATATATCTTTGTAAATATAACAGACTATTATTTTCTCATTTAAGCTACTTAAAGTACACATAATGATTGAAAAATGATAATACTATCTGGTAGAGTTTTAAATGTATGTAGATGCAATATATATTATCATTAAAATATAGAAATAAAGTGTAAAGAGACTAATATTGCATGTGAAGTGGTAAAATATCCATTCTATTCTTAGTATTTTTTTCATAATCATTTGTATTTCTGTGGGATGGGTTGCTATTTCACATTTTTAATTTCTGATTTTGTTTATTTGGGTCCTCTTTCTTTGAATCTTGGTGAGCCTGGCTAGAGGTTCATCAATCTTGTTTATCCTTTCAAAGAACTACTTCTTGGTTTTGTTAATATGTTGTATTGATATTTTGGTCTCTATGTTGTTTATCTCCTCTCTGATCTTTGTTATTTCCTTCCTTCTGTTTATGCTGGGCTTTTCTTGTTGCACTATTTCTATCTCTTTGAGTTGTAGGGTTAGATAATTTTTTACCATTTTTTCTTTTTTTTTTTTGTTTTGTTTTGTTTTGTTGCTTTGTTTTGTTTTTTTTGAGGTAGGCCTGTAGATTTATGAACTTTCCTCTCAAGACTGTATTCACTGTGTCCAATAGATTTTTGGATGGTTGTGTTTTCATTGTTGTTTGTTTCCAGGATGCTTTTTATTTCCTCTTTGATCTCTTTGGTAACCCGATAACTGTTTAATAGCATGCTGTTTAACCTCTAGGTGTTTGATTTTTTAAAATTGTTTTTATTGTAGTTCATTTCTAGTTTTATGCCACTGTGATCTTAGAAAATGCTTGATATTATTTCTATCTTCTTGAATTTGAAGAGACTTTACCTGTTTCCCAATATGTGGTCTATCTTTGAAAATGACGCATGTGCACTTGAGAAGAATGTATATTTTGTGGCTTTAGGGTGGAATGTTCCAAAGATGTAAATTAATTCCATCTGATCTAGTGAGTCATTTAGGATTGATGTTTCTTTTCTGATTTTTTGTTTAGAGGATTAGTCCAGTGATGTTAGTGGGGTATTGAAGTCACCTATTATAACTGTATTGCTGTCAATCTCTCCTTTGATATTCTCCAGAAGTTTTATATGTATTTGGGTGCTCCTGTATTGGGTGCATATATGTTTACCAGAGTTATATCTTCTTGTGGAATTGCTCCCTTCACTAGTATGAAGTGACCTTCCTTTGAGATATAATTTGTCAGATATAAGTATTGCTACCCCAGCTTCTTTTTTTCATCTTCATTCACCTGAAAAACCTTTTCCACCCCTTCACCATCAGTCTGTGTGAGTCCTTTGTTCTGAGGTGGCTTTCCTGTAGACAGCAGATGGTTCATGTTTTCTTATCCACTTAGCTACCCTATATCTTTTGATTGGGGCATTTAATCTATGTATATTTAAAGTTGTTATTGATAGATTCTTTTTTGTCACCATTGTTATTTTTTATGTCTGTGTTCTTTCTTCCCTTCCTATTTCTTTTTTATACAGCAGACTCTTTAGCATTTCTTGTGTTGCTGGTTTGGGGGTAATAAACTCCCTTAGTCCTTTTTTGTCTGTGAAGCTCCTGATTTCACCCTCAATTTTGATTGATAGCCTTGCTGGGTACAGTATTCTTAGATTTGGATCCCTGCTTTGCATGACTTTTTATATTTCATTCAATTCCTTTCTGGCCTGATGTGTTTCTATTGATAAATCAATCAAAAGTCTGATGGGAGATCCCTTATAGGAAATTTTCTCTCTCTCTCTGGCAGCCTTTAAGATTCTTACTTTGTTATTGGTGTTTGTCAATTTAATTATAATGTGTTTTGGTGTCGGTCTTTTGGGGTTCATCTTGTTTAGGACACTTAAGGCTTCTTGGACTTGTGTGAGTTTTTTATTTCTGATATCAGGGAAGTTTTCTGTCAATATTTCTTGAGACAGGTTTTCTATTCTTTGCTCAGTTTCCTCTCCTTCTGGTATGCCTGTTATGTGGATGTTGTTTCATTTTGTGTTATCCCAAAGTTTCCTTAGGCTCTCCTCCTGTTTTTTAAGTTGTTCTTTTTTATAGATGCTGCTCTTCTTGAGTATTTTTTCCTATCTTGTCTTCTAACTCACTGCTGTGTCCTCTGCTTCTTCTAGTCTACTGTCGATGCTTTTTACTGAGTTATTTATTGCAGCAATGTCATTTTTCATCTTGGTTCTTCTTCAATTCCTCTTGGTTCTTACACATATTATTGAATTTGTCTCCAACCTTTTCAGCGTCCTTATGACCATTTCTCTGAATTCTTTCTGTGACATATTGCTTGCCTCAATTTAGTTTACTTCCTTTTCTGGTGATTCCTCCTTTTCCTTCATATATGCGCTATTTCTTTGTCTCCTCATGATCATTCCTCTCAGGGTGTCTGGTTATGTATCTCTCTCTCTCTCCTGCATTGACTTAAAAGCACTTTCCCTAGGCAATATCTGACCTTTCCATCCATGGATTGCCTCACCAGCTGTGTTTAATTTTCCAATTCCAGGTGGGCGATTCAACTTTCCCTTCTATCTGCTCTATGAGAAGTCACAAGGCCTGTCCACATATCCTTTGTCTTCTCCTGAACTGACTTATTAAGCACTCGCAGTTGGGGAAGATGGAGTTCACTGTTCATAGGTTCACAGATTAGGAATCTGGTTCCTGGGCATTTTGGTTGTAGGGTCCTGTTAGGTATCTGAGGTCTCCCTGGTTGAAGGTAAGGCTGGGCTTCCAATGCAGTCTCTGCAGCAGAGCTGTCTGCTCTTGGAGAGTTTTTTGCAGCAGTAGATGCTGCCTGTCCAGGGAAGCTCAGTCTACCAGTCCCCAACAGTACTATGGAATATAGCTGTCCCTCTCTCACAATTACAGACACTCCCTGCATATCCACTCATGGTCTTTTCATTTTCTCACTCATAGATTATCTTGTAGCATGCTGTCTCATTGGCAGCCATCTTGGATCTGAAAAATATCCATTCTGAGTTGACTGGTACACTTAAGTTTATATATTGTCCTTCAATGTTTGTTGTTGTTGTTTGTTAATCTTCACCAGAAGATATTTTACCATTGGTTTTTAGAGGAAGTGAAAGGGAGAGAGAGGGGGGGGGAAACATTAATGTGAGAGAAACATATTTGTTGGTTGCCTCCAGCACACACCCCAACTGACTGGAATGGGAATGAGCCTGCAACCTGGGTTTGTGCCCTTGACTTGATTCTAACCTAGGACCCTTCAGTCCACAGCTGAAACTCTAACCACTTAGAAAACTGGAGAGGCTTATCCTTCAACATTTGAGTACATAAATAACTTTACCACATTTATACAATGGAAAATCACACAGAGATAAAAATAATGAACTTAAAAATAAATCCTTGCCGGAACCGGTTTGGCTCAGTGGATAGAGCGTCAGCCTGTGGACTGAAAGGTCCCAGGTTCGATTCTGGTCAAGGGCATGTACCTTGGTTGCGGGCACATCTCCAGTAGGGGGCGTGCAGGAGGCAGCTGATCAATGTCTCTCTCTCTAGGGAAAGAGAGACAATATAATCCAGGCTGATTTCATTCCAAAATTTGTGTGCTTATTGGGAAGAACTGGTTTTAATCCCATCCTATTTGAATCTGCTTGGGTCCTCATTAACATTGCTTCCAGGACATCAGTACAGACCAAGGCTATAGTAGATGGAGGTGCCATCCCAGAACTCATTTCTCTTTTGTTATTGATGTTTCTAACCTTCTATCCCTCTCTCTTCCTCTCTGTAAAAAATCAATAAAATACATTAAAAAGTATATATTAAAAAATAATAAAAAAAATCCTCACTGGAGACACCATCTTATGGCTGACCCATAGTGGAGTTTTTTATAGCAACCAAACCACAGCCTGTCTTCTGCTCATAGTCTACTGTGAAAGCTTGAGCTGGCTGTGTAGAGCTTCTCCCTTTGTCTCATATCCTTGCCAATCAACAAGAATGCTAATTAACCAGTTGATTGCCCTAACAGATTGAAAAACAAGGGAAAAGACAATACAGAAATGCAAATAGAACTTAATATGGAACTGAGAAAAGCTAAGAAGGATGACCAGATGTTGAAAAGGAGAAATGTAAGCTCCTTTGTGGATGATGCTACTTCTCTACTGAAGGAAAACCACAATGCCCAGAGCACTGTAAACTGTCCTATTGAGGACATTGTCAAAGGAACAAATAGTAACACTTTTAAAAGCCAGCTCCAAACTACTCAGGCTGCGAGAAAACTGTTTTCTAGGGAAAGAGAGACAATATAATCCAGGCTGATTTCATTCCAAAATTTGTGTGCTTATTGGGAAGAACTGGTTTTAATCCCATCCTATTTGAATCTGCTTGGGTCCTCATTAACATTGTTTCCAGGACATCAGTACAGACCAAGGCTATAGTAGATGGAGGTGCCATCCCAGAACTCATTTCTCTTTTGTTATCTCCCCATGCTTACCTTAGTGAACAAGCCTATGGGCTCTAGGAAACATTGCAGGTTATTGTTCAATTTTCCAAGACTTGATTATCAAGTGTGCTACAATTTACCCACTGTTGGCTCTTCTTACAGTCCCTGATATGTTATCTTTAGTATGTGGTTACTTATATAAGCTTACCTGGACCCTTTCAAGTCTTTGTCACAACAAGAATCCTGTACCCTCCTTAAATGCTGTTGAGCAGATTATTTCTACTTTAGTTCATCTCTTGCAACAAGATGTCCAGAAGTATTACCAGATAGTTGCTGGGACACTCTCTACCTTACTGATAGTCCAAATGAATGGATTGAAATGGCAGTGAAAATAGGAGCTGTGAAAATAAGAACTTGTAAAGCTCCTAAGAGCTACTAAATTGCCTATTGTGACTCCTGCACTAAGAGCTATAGGAAATATTGTCTTTGGGACAGATGAAAAGAAGTAAGTTGTAATGCAAGCACTTGTTGTCTTTTCAAGCATGTAATGAACTCCAAAACTAATATTCAGAAGAAAGCTACATGGACAGTGTTAAACATCACAGCTGGCCACCAGTACCAGATACAGCAAGTTGTGAATCATGTATTAGTCCCAATTCTTTAGTCAGACTTTAAGACACAAAAAGAAGCTATATTGACTGTGACCAATTATACAAGTAGTGGAACAGTTGAACAGATTATATACCTCTTTCATTGTGGCATAATAGAACCACTGATGAACCTCTTAACTGTGAAAAATACCAAAATTATTCTAGATATTTGGGATGCTATTTCAAATACCTTTCTGGCTTCTGAGAAACTAGGTGAAACTGAGAAACTAAATAAAATGATTGAAGAATGTGGAGGTTTGGAAAAAATGTAAGCTCTATGGAATCATGAAAATGAGTCTGTGTACACAGCTTCACTAAACTTGATTGAGAAGTATTTCTCTGTAGAGAAAGAGGAAGATCAAAATGTTGTGCCAGAAACTACCTCTGAAGTTTTTACATTCCAAGTTCAGAATGGCACTCCTGGGACCTTTAATTTTTAGATTGTACAACAGAGGCATAAAGTTTTTTGTTGTGTACTATGTGTGGTATAAGTATGCCTTGCTATTTATATACTAAAAATTCTTTTAATTCTTAGTAGATAAACATGTAGTTTGTTATTGTAGCACTATTTACAATGAATCTATTCTTAAACAATTTCAAACTGTACATACTGTATGAAGCTTCTCCTCTTAGTGGGTTTCTTATGTCTATGTGGAATTTTATATCTTACAGTCTCCTGTAAATAAAATTGTATTCCACTGTGGGCAAGGGGGTAAAAAAAATACTCAAGGATATGTTTTTATTGATTTTTTTAGAGTGAGAGAGAAACGTGAATGTGAGAGAGAAACATTGATCAGTTGCCTCCCATACATGCCCCAACCAAGGAATCAAACCCATAATCTTTCGGTGTGTGGGATGATGCTCCAACTGACCCAATTGGCCAGGCAAAAAATAATGAACTTTTTATAAACACAAAAACTTACATGACACTGAAACCGGTTTGGCTCAGTGGATAGAGCGTCAGCCTGGGGACTGAAAGGTCCCAGGTTCGATTCCGGTCAAGGGAATGTACCTTGGTTGCGGGCACATCCCCAGTAGGGGGTGTGCAGGAGGTGGCTGATCAATGTCTCTCTCTCATCGATGTTTCTGGCTTTCTGTCCCTTTCCCTTCCTCTCTGTGAAAAATCAATAAAATATACTTTAAAAAAAACTTACATGAGTGGTATAAAATCTTAGACGAGTCTAAAAGCCATTATGCTGAATGAAAGAAAGCAGTTTCTATTACCCATTTATATAGCATCTGAAATGAGAAAATTATAGAGATGATAAAAATATTAGTGATTTACAGGGGTTAAGAATATAAGAGTAAGAGAGAGGCTGGGAGTAACATGAAGATCTTTGTGGTAATGGAATATTTAGGTATCTTGATTGCAGTGATGGTTACACAAATATACACATGCAACAAAATGACACAGACCTATATACACATATTCTATCAATGTAAAACTCTTAGTTTTGGTATTAATACTATAAGTATGTAATATTTAACCATTTGAAGAAATTAGATGAAGGGTACAGTCTTTTCTGGGAGAAATATATCTTAGAAACAGAATGTCTCTCATAGCATCACCTCCCTCAGTTAACAACTGTTTATAGTACAGTATACATTTCTCTAGGTCAGGTGTCACAGTTTTATTTTTCTAAAAGTGTCAAATATTTTAATGCTTTAAGTAAATATGTTATTCTTTGTGGACCATAGCATGTAGGCTGTTATTGACAACTAATAAATAAATGATGATGGCTCTGTCCCAGTAAAACTCTATTAACAAAAAGAGATGAATTTGGCTCAAGGACTATCAGTTTTTAAAATATATTTTTTTTATTTCAGAGAAGAAGGGAAAGGGATAGAGATATATAAACAACGATGATGAGAAAGAATCTTTGATCTGCTGCCTCCTGTATGCCCCATACAGGGGATTGATCCTGACATCTGGGCATGCACCCTGACTGGGAATTGAAACTTGACATTTAGTTCATAGATTGATACTCAATCACTGAGCAACACCAGCCAGGTTCATGGACTATCATTTTATGAGCCCTGTTCTATATTAAATGTATAATATATAATATAACTATATAGACAAATAACGTAAATGCATATATAATCTATTTATTGTATATTTTACATAATATAATTATGCTGACATAAATAATTATTACATGTCTACAATTATAGTTTACATATTGAAATCCAAGGGTCATCACTTGTAAACAATGTTTGTTGAGTGATTAGCACATGATCACACCTCATCATACATGGTAATTGGTTCTGTTGTAGTGTGGTGTGATTTTCTGCAATAATTTTAATGTGTGCTGGCCTGGGCCAATGTTCTGACATATACTAAGCCTCCCCCCAGCCATGTGAATTTGTTTCCTTGTGATAATCGGTGGGTGCACACATTTACTAGACATATTCAGTATAAATTTAAAATTACAGTAAGACATTTAGAAAACTTGCCATGAAATTAAACTTTTCATATATACTTAATTTTAATTATACAAATGTGTCTACATAAGTAAAAACAGATTAACTAATTTGTCAAAATGTTAACATATGCATTTGAAAAACCTATTTTATTATATAATGGACTTTTAGCTTTAACGGACATCCCCTCACCTGAATTAGTCCATTATACCATATATATGCTATTCTCTTGTGCAAATGGCTCTGTAGAGATTAACTGATTTTAATTCATTTTTAAAGTAATAAAATATTTAAAACTAAATTTTATGGCATATTGAATCCTAATTGCACTCAATTAGGATGCAATTAATTCTGTTTACTCTATCAGGTTTCAGTCTGGCTGCATTATTTGCAAATATTGTTTTATACTCTCATATGGTTCCTCAATTTACAAAGCACTTGTAAAAAATACCATTTGAGGTTTACAGGAATGCTATTAGCCAAGAAGAAATGAAATAGCCATTATACCTCCATTTTGGAGTGGGAGGAAATGAATGGAGAATTAACTGACTTGTGTAAGTTGCACAGCAAGTTAGTGTGTAAAAGAGTCTTAGAACCCAAGTCTCTTAATTATTTTTCTCAGTTACATTTTTCTGTGTTACATCCAATGGTTCTCATTTTGGTCTTAGCATGTTCTCCAACTATGTAACAAATATGGTTAATACTCTTAAATATTAATGAAAACATTGTAAGGTATAAAAATGTCAAATTTCTAGCCAAGACTGGCGTGGCTCAGTGGATAGAGCGTCGGCTTGCGGACTGAAAGGTCCCGGGTTCAATTCCGGTCGGGGGCATGTACCTTGCTTGCAGGCACATCTCCACTGTGGGGCGTGCAGGAGGCGGCTGATCGATGTCTCTCTCTCTTCGATGTTTCTGACTGTCTATCCCTCTCCCTTCCTCTCTGTAAAAAATCAATAAAATATATTTTTTTAAAAAGTCAAATTTCTATATTATACACCTAAAATTAATATAACTAATGTAATGTTGTATACCAACTTTACTTAAATGAAAAATAAATAGGCAAAGAACAGAAACAGGAACTTGAGAAAAGAAATAGAAGTAGTCATTAAATATATAAAGAGGTGCTCTAATCATATATTTAAGTCAAAATTGAAACAATAAGATTTTTCATCTATCAAATTCTTAGATTAAACAATTTGTGTGGAGGGAGATTACAAAATGGCAGCAGAGTAAAAGGAAGCTACACAGACACCCTCCCAGGTCCAAACTGGAATTACACTGAAAATACAGTAAAACCATACTGAATAATCAATGAAGACTAGCTGAAGAGAACCGTGATAATGAAGGATGGAAATTGAAGACCGCACAGAGACTGGTAAGAAGGGCAGAGGTACAAAAGGGATGGGAAGCAACTGAAGTTCTAGAGGTATATTTCAGCTTTGATGGCTTCCCACTGAGAACTCTGGATCTAAACCCCAAGTCGGGCCACCATCCCAGAGAACCACAACTGAGAAAGATGCCAACATAAAATGTGGCTGTGAAAGGCATCATGGTTGCTGCCTGCCAGGGAGAGACAGTTGGAACTATGGCACCCTCTTAAAGGACCAATACACAAAGTTTCATGTTCAGTCACTCATCTTGGGTTCTGGCAGAAGGAAGTAAGAGTAGAGTATATCTGTGTGAGCAGAAGCCAGAGTTTGGGGCTCTGTGATTAGAGCTCAGAAGTAAGACACCCATTTCCTGTACTGAGTTATTCCCTCATACTGCAGAGGACATGTTTCTGCAGGAGACCTTTACCATCTAGGAAACTTTTGTCTGGAGGGGAAGCAATTGTCCTACCCTGTTGGAAAACTTTTGGCCCCATCCTATGGTCAATAGCCTAAGACTAATCAAGACTGAAAAACAATCAGACTGCAGGCATAGGCAGGTCTCTGGAGGCTTTAGGCCCTTTCTTTATCTATTTCTGGGCCTGGAGCTAGGAAAATCAGACCTATGTGCACATCTTGGCCCATTGCAAAAGCACCAAGCCCTAGAAGAAGGAGCCACAAGCTGTGTGTTGCTGATAGCTCCAAACAGGGTACTCAGGGCCAGTCACAAATAGCATCTCACATTGTCCTACAGTAGAGATTGAGAGTCACAGCAAATCTACCTAATACATAGATATAAACACAGACAGCCAAAATTGAAAGAAAAAAATCCAAATGAAAGAAAAAGATAATTTAAAGAGCTAAATTAAATGTAGATAAGAAATCAAATGTAGAGTTCAGAATAATGATGGCAAGGATGTTAAACAGCATGAGAAAATATATGGCAACTATGAAAAATGACCAGCTGGAAATAATAACATAGCACTAATAAAGAACACATTGGAAGGAAAACACAGTATATTAAGGGAAGCTGAGGATTGTATCAGTGAATTAGAAGACAGGGTAGAAAAAAATCACTCAAAGAACCAAAAGAGAAAATAAAGGCAACTGAAAAACAAGACAGCTTATTGGAGCTATAGGACAACATGAAATGTAACAATATTAACATAATAATAATGCTAGAAGGTGAAGAAAGTGAGCAAGGGATAGAGAACCTGTGTGAAGAAATAATGGCAGAAAACTTCCCTAAACTGGTGAAGAAAATAGTCACACAAATTCAGGAGGCACAGAAAGTCTCACACAAGAAAAGTCCAAAGAAGCCATGCCCAGACACATCATAATTAAAATGTCAAAAATTAAAGACAAAGAGAATCTTAACGGCATCAAGATAAAAGCATTTTGTTATCTACAAACATGCCCCTATTAGGCTGTCAGCTGATTTTTCATCAGAAACTCTACAGCCAGAAGGGAATGACATGAAGTACTCAAGGTAATGGAAAGCAAGGGTTCTGAGACCAAGATTACTACATCCAGAAAAGTTATCATTCAAAATACATGGTGAATAAACAGCTTCTCAGACCAAAAAGAAGGCTAAAGGAATATACCACCACCACACCAGCATTGCAGGAAATGCTAATGAGACTACTGTAATGAGAAGAATAAATAACAGGAGAGATGGAGAGGAAAAGAGAGAGAGAGAGAGAGAGAGAGAGAGAGAGAGAGAGAGAGAGAGACTCAAAAGCATAAAGAATTAAAATGACAATGAATAAATACCTATCAATAACACCCTTAAATGTAAATGGTTTGAATATTGCAATCAAAGACATAGCTGAATAGATATGAAAGTCTAACTCAACTATATGCTGTGTAAAAGAGACCTACCTCAGAACAAAAGACACGCACTAGCTGAGAGTAAAGGGATGGAATTTTTTTTCCCCATGCAAATGGAAACAAACAAAAAAAAAAGGATTACCAATAATCATATCTGACAAATAGATGTCAAAATGAAGGCCGTCATGTAAGACAATAAAAGTTACTACATAATTCTAAATGGATTGATCCAACAAGAGGCTTTAAATCTGGTCAACATATATGCACCGAATGTATGAGCATTAAATATATTTTAAAACAAACCTTCTGCAGGTCCTTAAGGGAGAAATCAACAGCAATACAGTCACAGTATGGGACATTAACACCCTGCTGACTTCAATGGCTAGGTCTTCCAGACAAAATATTAACAAGGAAACTGATTCTAAATGACACACTGGATCAGGCTATTTAATTTATATAACTCTCCACCCAAAAACTACAGATTATACTTTCTTCTCAAGTGCCCATGGGTCATTCTCAAAGATAGATCACATGTTAGGCCACAAAACAAGTCTGTACAAGTTCAAGAAGGTTGAAATCATATCAAGTATCTTCTCAGATCACAATATGATGAAATTAGAAATCAACAACAGTAAAAAAAAAACTCAAAAATATTGAAACACATGGAGACTAAATAGCATGTCATTAAATAATGAATGGATTAACAATGAAATCAAGGTAGAAATAAAAGAAAACCTTCCTGGAAATAATTGAAAATTAACACACAACAACCCCAAATCTCTGGGACACAGTAAAGCAATCCTGAGAGGACTTCTAGTTCATAGCAATACACGCCTGCCTAACACACACACACACACACATACACACACATGAAAAGTAAGTATTAAACTATTTAATGCTACCTTTTAAGAATTAGAAAGAGAACAACAAGAAAAGACCAGAGTAAGTTAAGGATTGAAATATTAAAAATCAGAGCAGAAATAAAGTACATAGAGACAAAAACAAACATACCAAAAAAACCCAACAACAATACAAAAGATCAATGAAACCAAGAGCTGGTTCTTTGAAAACATGAAGAAGACAGATGAGCCTTTAGGCAGACTAATAAAGAATAAAGTGTGGATGGAGGAGAAAAATGGTGGTAGAGTAGACAGACGCATCTGGAGCTTTGTCGCTGGGCAGAGGGAGAGAGAGCAGCTGAGAGTCACACTGGGACTGTTTGGTGGCAAAGAGAGGTGGATGTCTGTGGCTGTCTGAAACCTGCGGCTGAAGCACCCATCGAACAGCCGGGGACCCAGGGACCCAAAACACCGCTCTCCAATCTGCACAGACATGGAATCCAAGGAGCTCCACAGGGCACATGAAAAGGGCAGATTTTGCCTGGGATAAGGTGAGGTCTCCCATTCCACACAACAGGGAAGTGCACATTGTGGGAACCGGGCTGTGGGAAAGTTGCCTCTGGAGAGGTCCCTGGATGTGGGGCAGGGCATGATCCCTAAGTGTGGAGGCAAACTCTCAGAGCTGTTGACAGAGGGGAGCTCTGGAAAACGACTCGTTTTCATCTGAGACAGAGGGACAGCCTGGGAGTTATTTCAGTGTCCAGGTTGCAAAATCCCCACAAACCGGTTTTGAGAACCACAGACTAACAGGATCTGAACACAGCCTAGAGAGATCCTGTGCTTAGTCTTAGAAGTCAATTCCGAAACACTGCCACCCAGTGGATGATGCACAAATTGACTCTCGCATAACCACAAAAGAATAAAGAGATTAAAACACAACTCCGAAGTGGAACACAGGGAACTGCAATACCCTCCCTACTGGGAAACAGAAGTGCAAAGTAGAACAATAGCGAAAGTGAATGACCATTCTATTTTTTTTCTTTTTCTTTTTTTTAAACTTTTTAATTTATTTTATATTTTTTGATTTTTGCATATTTTAATTAAAAAACAATTTTTTTCTTTCCTCCTCAATTGATTTTACCTTTTTAATTATTACATTTTTCTTTTCAACTAGTATTAGTACTAATATTATTTTACCATTTTGGAAAAAAACAAATGTCATTTTGTTTTCTCTTTATTTTACTTCGCGATTAGAGTT
Source organism: Lasiurus cinereus (assembly GCA_011751065.1). Classification (NCBI taxonomy): domain Eukaryota; kingdom Metazoa; phylum Chordata; class Mammalia; order Chiroptera; family Vespertilionidae; genus Lasiurus; species Lasiurus cinereus. Next base: position 6,150,624 of record JAAGEH010000013.1, read on the forward strand.
CTACATTCTATTTTCATCTTTCCTTTAGCATAATTTTACTCTATCTCAACTCTACATTTATGCCAACACTTTCCTCCTAACTTTCCCCATTTTGTTGTCTTGTTTTCTCTTTCCCTTTTCCAACTTTAGATTCTCCCTATTCTTTCTCTTTACTTGGTTAAAATTTCATCCCACTTATATATCTAATTTCAAATCCCCTACTCCAGGCCCATACAAACCTCTCTCTTCTTGACTTCACTATCCAAAAAGTTGTTTTTCTCTATGAGCTTTTGTTGCTCTTTGTCTGAACGGTGATTATATCGATTTTTTGTACTTTTTTGGTGATATTGTTTTAGCTTATTCTACTTGTTTTAATTTGCTTTTTCTTTGCTTCGACATGATTTGTTTTTTACCTCTCTTTTCCCTCACCTCCCTCCACACCAGTTGTCATTTGTAGTTTGTATTAATCTCCAGATACTGGTTGCCAACATTTGTTGGGATTAGTGACTGTTCCATTGGCATTTTCTCCTGACACCTATTTTTTGTTCCCCTTTTCTCTCTTATCCTCTTTCTTGTCACTCTGACTTTTTTAATCTTCCTCTTTTCTTCCCTTTTTTATATTCTTATTTGATTTTTTGTTTATTTATTTATTTATTTTAATTTTTTACTTTTTTATTTTTTATTTTTTAATTAAATCTTTATTATTCAGATTATTACATTTGTTTTTCTTTTTTCCCCTCCATAGCACCCCTCCACACAGCTCCCACCCTTCCTTCCCTCCCATTGACCGCATCCATAGGTGTATGATTTTTGTCCAGTCTCTCCCTGTATACCCCTCACCCCTTTCCCCCTGAGAATTATCAGTCCACTCCCTTTCAATGCTCCTGATTCTAGTATATTCACCAGTTTATTCTGATGATCAAATTTTTAATTCACTTAATTTTTAGATTCACTTGTTGATAGATACGTATTTGTTGTTCATAATTTTTTGACTTTAATCTTTTACTTCTTCCTCTTCTTAAAGAGTACCTTTCAGCGTTTCATATAATACTGGTTTGGAGTTGATGAACTCCTTTAACTTTTTCTTATCTGTGAAGCTCTTTATCTGCCCTTCTATTCTGAATGATAGCTTTGCTGGATAGATTATTCTTGGTTGTAGGTTCTTGCTATTCATCACGTTGAATATTTCTTGCCACTCCCATCTGGCCCGCATTGTTTCTGTTGAGAAATCAGCTGACAGTCGTACGGGTACTCCCTTGCAGGTAATGAACTTTTTTTCTCTTGCTGCTTTTAATATTCTCTCTTTGTCTTTTGCTCTTGGTATTTTAATTATGATGTGTCTTGGTGTGGTCCTCTTTGGATTCCTTTTATATGGGGTTCTGTGTGCTTCCTGGACGTGTAAGTCTATTTCTTTCACCAGATGTGGGAAGTTTTCAGTCATTATTTCTTTAAATAGGTTTTCAGTATCTTGCTCTCTCTCTTCTGTCACTCCCACAATTCTGATGTTGGTACGTTTGAAGCTGTCCCAGAGTCTCCTTACATTATCTTCACATTTTTGGATTCTTTTCTCTTCTTGCTTTTCCAGTTGAGTGTTTTCTGCTTCTTTATATTTCAAATTTTTTACTTGATTCTTGCCTTTCTCTAGTCTGCTGTTAGGACTCTGTATAATATTTTTTATTTCAGTCAGTGAATGTTTAATTTTTAGTTGGTCCTTTTTCATCTTTAGTTGGACCTTTACCATCTCTAGTTGGCTCTTTTGCATCTCTAGTATGTCCTTTTTCATCTCCTCTTGGGACTTGATAAATTTATCCATCTTTTCTAGCATATTCTTGAAAAACCTTATAAGCGTGGTTTTGAACTCTATATCCTGTCTGTTTTTTTCCTCCATTTCTTTTGTTTGTACTCCCTTCCCTTGTCTCGGCATTTTCCCTATGTCGGGGATACTTCTGTGTTGAATTCAGCCTTATGAAACCAGGCATGCAAAGCCGCAGAAGCCTCTGTTAAGCTTGGGAGGGGTGGAGTCTCAGGGCTTAAAGGACCGCCTTGCCTTCCAGTTGGCCCCGCCCTCCACGGCCCCTGAGTCTCAAATGGCTGAGTAATGGCTGGAGCGGTCCTTGTGCGAGCGCGCCTCCAGTGCCTCTAACCGCTGCCTTTCCAGCTCCCCTGCACACCAGGACCACAGGAGTCTAGGTCCACAGGGTTTCACCCGAAACTGAGGCTTAGTAGAGTCAGAAGTGGCACAGTTGGGAGGGTCTGTCTCCCACCCACTCGAGAAAGTCAGCGGCACAATCAGCATTCTGTCCTTCACGCAGTGCTGTGCGCCCCGCCACAAGCCCTCTGATCTTTTGCGACTCCCCTAAATTTCTGGCACTTCTCCCTTTTCACAGTCCAAACTCACCCTGTATGAGTTTCAGCTGGATCTGGGGTTTAGTGTCGTAAGAGAAGGGTTTCAATGCCGTTGGGAGTCTCCGTTTCCCTCCCGCCAGAGAAAGCCAGCCAGGTACTCTGGCACCCGCTCTCTCCGCGTGCGCATCTCCGTACCTCGGCTTTTTGCAGCTCCTCTGGGTCTCCGTGAGCCCCTCTCTTTCCTTCTAGCTGTAGAACTTCCACTCAGCCAGCTTTCCTGTGGTTCTGGATGATGTCCGTTCTGTCTTTTAGTTGTAGTTTTGAAATTGTTGTTCAAGGCAGCAGTGTAGGTGTTTACCTATGCTGCCATCTTGGATTCTCCAGCAATTTACTTAATCTTATTTATTTATTTATTTTTCACCCTCTCCCAATATGATATTGGCATTTCTTTCTTTTCTTTTTTCCTCATTTTCCTCTTCTTCTTTCTCTACTTACCCCTAATTTGTCTTTCATTGGTGGTCACCTTATTGGTGATTATTAACATCTTGAATACATTTCTATTCAATGCCTTGTTGTACTTTGTCCCTTTCAATCAATGTAGGAGAGAGAACTACATAACGAGACACAAGGAGAACAAAGACCATGGGCAGAAAAAGAAACAGCCCACATAAGACAAAAAGGCAGGTTTCACCAGAAAAGGAAGTAAACGAAATAGAAGCAGAAATAAGCCTGCCAGAGAAAGAGTTCAGAGAAATGATCATAAGGTGGATGAAAAGAATGGAAGACAAAATCTACAATGTGAGTAAGAGCCAAGAGGAAATTAAAAAGACCCAAGAGGAGATGAAGAAGCAGCAAGAAGAAATGCAGAAGAACCTAGAGGAGGTGCAGAATAATCAAGAAGAAATAAAAAATGACATCACTGCTATAAAGAACTCAATAGAAAGCATAAAAAGTAGACTAGAAGAAGCAGAGGACCGCATCAGTGAGCTAGAAGACACGGTAGGAAAAAATACACAAGTACAGCACCTTCTAGAAAAAAAAGTTAAAAAGCAAGAGGAGAGCCTAAGGAAATTATGGGATAACATGAAACATAACAACATCCGCATAAATAGGGTGTCAGAAAGAGTGGAAACTGAACAAGGATTAGAAAACCTGTTTGAAGAAATAATGACAGAAAATTTCCCCAATTTAGGAAAGAAAAACCCCACACAAATCCAAGAAGCTCACACATTCCCAAGTAAAATGAACCCCAGCAAACTGACACAAGGGCACATTATAATTAAATTGCAAACACCGAGGACAAAGTAAGAATCTTAAAAGCAGCCAGAGAGAAACAGAAAGTTACCTACAAAGGAACCCCCATAAGACTAGCTACTGACTTCTCAACAGAAACTCATCAGGCCATAAGGGAATGGAATGAAATATACAAAGTCATGCAAAGGAATGGTCTGAATCCAAGAATACTGTACCCTGCAAGACTCTCAATCAAACTTGAAGGTGAAATCAAAAGCTTCACAGACATAAAAGGACTAAGGGAATATATTACCAGCAAACCAGCAATGCAAGAAATGTTAAAGGGTCTGCTATAATAAAAAGAAAGAGGAAGTAAAGAAGGAACTCAGGGGTAAAGACTAAAAATGGCGACAGATAAGTACTTATCAATAATAACTTTAAATGTAAACAGATCAAATGCTTCAATCAAAAGACATAAGGTAGAACATTATAAACTGTTGAACAAAAGGATAGATACACAGACAGTAAAGCTTCTAACAGACTGTGAAATTACAGCAGGAAGATTAAAGTTAGGTGAGGTAGATAAGTGATCAATCAAAGGACTTGTATGCATGCATATAAGCAAAACCAATGAACATAGACACTGGGGGGTTGGGGCATGCCTGGGAGGGGGGGCAATGGGGACATATGTAAAAAATTAATAATAAAAAAGAACAACTCATTAAATAGATCCTTGAAAGTCAAAAAAAAATGACATAGGGCAACCGATTGGATAAGAAAACATGATCCATATATCTGCTGTCTGCAAGAAATCCACCTCAGGAAAAGAGATGCACACAGATTGAGGGTGAAGGGATGGAAGATGGTATTTCAGGCAAATGGTAATGAAAAAAAGCTGGGGTTACAATACTTATATCTGACAAATTAGATGTCAAAGTGAAGGACATACTAAGAGATAAATAAGGTCACTTCATAATACTAAAGGGAACAATCCAACAAGAAGAAATAACTCTGGTAAACATATATGCATCCAATATAGGAGCACCTAAATACATAAAAAAAACTCTTGGAGGATATTAAGGGAGAGACTGACAGAAATACATCATAGTTGGAGATTTTAATACCCCACTGTCACCATTGGACAAATCCTCTAATCAATAAATCACCAAAGAAACATCAATCCTAAATGACTCACTAGACCAGATGGAATTAATTGACATCTTCAGAACATTTCACCCTAAAGCCACAGAATATACATTCTTCTCCAGTGCACATGGGTCATTTTCAAAGATAGATCATATATTGGGTCATAAGAAAAGTATCTTCAAATTCAAGAAGATAGAAATCATATCAAGCATTTTCCCAGACTACAGTGGCATAAAACTGGAAATCAACTATAATAAAAACAATAGAAAGAATTCAAACACATGGAGACTAAACAGCATGCTATTAAACAATGACTGGGTAACCAGAGAGATCAAGGAAGAAATAAAAAACATCATGGCAACAAATGACAATGACAACACAACAATACAAAATTTATGGGACACAATGAAAGCAGTCTTGAGACAGAAGTCCATAGCCCTACAAGCCTACTGCAAAAAACAGGAAACAATGGTAATAAATTACCTAAACCTACAAATCAAAGAGCTAGAACGTGAGCAACAAGAAAAGCCCAGTGTAAGCAGAAGGAAGGAAATAGTTAAGATCAGAGTGGAGACAAACAACTTGGAGACCAAAAAAACAATTCAAAAGGTCAACAAAACCAAGAGCTGGTTGTTTGAAAGGATAAACAACATTGATCCACCTCTCGCCAGGCTCAGAAAGAAGCAAAGAGAGAAGACCCAAATAAACAAAATGAGAAATGAAAGAGGAGAAATAACAACAGACCCTGTGGAAATAATAAGGATTGTTAAAAAATACTGTGAACAACTCTATTCGAACAAATTGGACAACCTGCAAGAAGTGGACATTTTCCTAGAAAAATATAACCTTCTAAAACTCAATGAGGAGGAAGCCAAACATCTCAATAGTCCAAGAACTATGGAAGAAATTGAAGGAGTCATCAAAAAGCTTCCAGGAAATAAAAGCCTTGGACCAGATGGCTACACAGGAGAGTTTTTCCAAACATTCAAGGAAGAATTAAAACCTATCCTCCTCAGACTATTCAAAAACATTCAAGAAGAAGGAACACTTCCAAACACCTTCTATGAAGCCAGCATCACCTCAATACCAAAACCAGATAAAGACAACACAATGAAAGAGAATTATAGGCCAATATCTCTCATGAACATAGATGCCAAAATCCTCAACAACATTCTAGCAAATCGGATCCAGGAGTACATCAGAAAGATTATACAACATGACCAAGCAGGATTCATCCCAGGAATGCAGGGATGGTACAATATCCACAAATCAATAAATGTGATACATCATGTAAAGACATTGAGAGATAAAAATCACATAGTCATATCAATTGATGCAGAAAAAGCATTTGACAAAATCCAACACCCTTTCTTGATAAAACTCTCAGGAAAGTGGGAATAGAAGGATCATACATCAACATCATAAAAGCCATATATGATAAACCCACAGCTAACATCATACTCAATGGGCAAAAACTAAAACCATTTCCCCCAAGAACAGGAACCACACAGGGATGCCCACTCTCACCTCTCCTGTTCGACACAGTACTGGAATTATTAGCCATTGCAATTAGACAAGAAGAAGAAATAAAAGGCATCCAAATTTGAAAAGAAGAAGTAAAGCTGTCCTTATTTGCAGATGACATGATATTGTACATAAAAAACCCAAAGGACTCCATTCCAAAACTAATTGACTTAATTAATGAATTTGGCAATGTAGCAGGATACAAAATAAATGCTTAGAAGTCTGTAGTATTGCTATACACTAATAGTGAAATTACAGAAAGTGAAACTAAAAAAGCAATCCCATTTAACATTGCAGCAAAAAAATTAGGATACCTAGGAATAAACCTAACTAAAGAGGTAAAAGACCTATATGCAGAAAACTACAGAACACTGAAAAAAAGAGATAGAGGAAGGTGTTAACAGATGGAAGAGCATACCATGCTCATGGATTGGGAGAATCAACATCATTAAAATGTCCATACTACCCAAAGCAATCTACAGATTCAATGCACTATCCATTAAAATACCAATGACATATTTCACAGACCTAGAAAGAATTCTTCATAGATTCATCTGGAACAAAAAAGACCACGAATAGCTACAGTAATTGTGAGAAAGAAGAATAAAGTAAGTGGGATCTCAATACCAGATTTCAAGCTATACTACAAAGCAACTGTTCTCAAAACAGCCTGGTACTGACACAAGAACAGACATATAGACCAATGGAATAGAATAGAGAACCTAGATATCCACCGAAACCACTATGCTCAACTAATATTTGACAAAGTAGGCATGAACATTCAATGGAGCCAAGATAGCCTCTTCAATAAATGGTGTTGGGAAAATTGGACAGATACATGCAAAAAAATGAAACTGGACTGGCAACTTACACCAAATACCAAAATAAACTCAAAATGGATACAGGACTTTAACATTAGACGGGAAACCATAAAAATACTAGAGGAATCCCCAGACAGCACAATCTCAGATATATGCTGAAAGAACTTCTTCACTGATGCTGCTCCAAAGGCAATGGAAGCTAAAGAAAAAATAAACACATGGGACTACATCAAAATAAAAAGCTTTTGCACAGCAAAAGAAACCATCAACAAAACAACAAGAAAGATCACTGTATGGAAGAACATATTTGCAAATGTCATCACTGATAAAGGTTTAATCTCCAAAATCTACAGCCAACTCATACAACTTAAAAAAGGAAGATGAATGATCCAATAAAAAAATGGGCAATGGACCTAAATAGAAAGAACCTTTTCAAAAGATGACAGAAGGAAGGCCAAGAGACACCAGAAAACATGTTCAAAGCATTAATCATCAGAGAGATGCAAATGAAAACGACAATGTGATACCATCTTACACCTGTCAGAATGGCAATAATCAACAAATCTACAAAGACAAGTGTTGGCAAGGATGTGGAGAAAAAGGAATCCTTGTGCACTGTTGGTGGGAATGCAGACTGATGAAGCCACTGTGGAGAACAGTATGGATTTTCCTCAAAAAACTAAGAATGGATCTCCCATTTGACCCTGTAATACCACTCTTAGGAATTTATCCTAAGAAATTACAAACACCAATCAGAAAGGATTTATGCACCCCTATGTTCATAGCAGCACAATTTACAATAGCTACAATTTGGAAACTGCCTAGGTGCCCTTCAGCAGATGAGTGGATGAGAAAACTGTGGTACATCTACACAATGGAATTCTATGCTGCCATTAAAAAGAAAGAATTCTTACCATTTGCAGCAACCTGGTTGGAATGGAGAGCCTTATGTTTAGCGAAATAAGCCAGTCAATGAAGGAGAAGCATCACATGATCTCACTCATTTGTGGATAATAAAGAACATTATAAACCGATGAACAAAAGGATAGATACAGAGACAGTAAAGCTTCAAACAGACTGTGAAATTACAGCAGGAAGAATAAAGTTAGTGAGGTAGATAAGAGATCAATCATAGGACTTGAATGCATGAATATAAGCATAACCAATGAACATAGACACTGGGGGGTTGGGTTATGCCTGGGAAGGTGAGGAGGCAATGAGGGGATATGTACAAAAAATTAATAAAAATTAAAAAAAAATGAGCAAGGACCTAAATAGGAACTTTTTGAAAGATGACAGAAGGAAGGCCAAGAGACACGTGAAAACATGTTCAAAGTCAGTAATTATCCGAGAGATTTAAATCAAAACAACAATGTGATACCATCTTTCACCTGTCAGAATGGCAATCATCAACAAATCAACAAACGACAAGTGTTGTTGAGGATTCGAAGTAAAAGGAACCCTTGTGCACTGTTGGTGGGAATGCAGACTGGTGCAGCCACTGTGGAGAACAGTATGGAGTTTTCTTACAAAACTAAAAATGGATCTCCCATTTGACCCAGCAATCCCACTCTTAGGAATTTATCTTAAGAAATTACAAACACCAATCAGAAAGGATTTATGCACCCCTATGTTCATAGCAGCACAATTTACAATAGCTACAATTTGGAAACAGCCTAGGTGTCCTTCAGCAGATGAGTGGATCAGAAAACCGTGGTACATCTACACAATGGAATTCTATGCTGCCATTAAAATGAAGGAACTCTTACCATTTGCAGCAACCTTGGTAGAACTGGAGAGCCTTATGCTTAGTGTAATAAGCCAGTCAATGAAGGAGAAGCATCACATGATCTCACTCATTTGTGGATAATAAAGAACATTATAAACTGATGAACAAAAGGATAGATACAAAGACAGTAAAGCTTCAAACAGACTGTGAAATTACAGCAGGAATATTAAGGAGAAGTGAGGTAGATAAGAGATCAATCAAAGGACTTGTATCTATGCATACAAGCATAACCAATGAACATAGACACTGGGGGGTTGGGGTATGCCTGAGAGGGAGGGGGGGCAATGGGGAGATATGTATACATGTAACACAATAAAAAATATGTAGAAAAATAAAAAAATAAAAATCAATAGGAAAATAAAAAAGGAAAGAAAAAAGAAAAAAAGAATAAAGTGTGATGACCCAAATACATAAAATTAGAAATGAAAGAGATTGAGTAACATAAATACAAAAGATTGTAAGAAAATGCTATGAATACCTATATGCTAGAAGCTGCACTACCTAGGTGAAATGGACAAATTCCTACAAAATATAATATTTCGAAATTGTATCAAGAAAAATCAGAAAATCTGAATTAGCTAATAACAACTAATTAAATTTAATCAATCATAAAAAATCTTCCTGCAAACACAACTCCTGATCCAGTTGGCTTCACAGGAAATTTTTACTAAATATTCAAAGAACTAAGACCTATCCTCCTCAAACCATTCCAAGAAAATATGGTAGAACATATTTGGCAATTATACATCTGATAAAGGTTTAATATCCAGCATATATAAAGAATGCATACAACTTAATAAAAGGAAGACAAACAACCGAATTAAAAATGTACAAAAGAATTAAATAGACATTTCTTCAAAGAGGACATACACATAGTGAAGTGATATGTGAAAAAATGCTCAGAGATGAAAATTAAAATGGCAATTGAGGTATCCCTTCAAATCTGTCAGATTGGGTACCATCAAAAAATTTACAAGTGCCGGTGAGGATGTGGAGAAAAAGAACCTGTAGTACACTGGGAATGCAGACTAGTGCAGCCATTATGAAAAACAGTATGGAGTTTCCTCAAAAAAGTTAAATATAGAACTGCCATTTGACCCAGTGATCCTACTTCTAGGAATATATCCTAAGAAAACAAAAACACCATTCAGAAAGAATGTATGTACCCCTATGTTCATAACAGCACAATTTACAATAGCTAAGATCTGGAAGCGGCACAAGGGCTCATCAGTTGATGGCATCATGGAATACTATGCACAGTAAAAAAGAAGGATCTCTTATCCTTTGAGACAGCATGGATGTACCTGAAATTTATTATATTAAGTGAAATAAGCCAGTCTGAGAAAGAAAAGTATCACATGAATTCACCCATATGTGGAATCTAATGAATAAAATAAAGTGATGAACAAAATAGATTCCAGATACATAAAAGTATGGAACAGACTATCATATCTCAGAGGGAAGACGTGGGTGGATGGATCAGAAGAGATCAACCAAAGAACATGTATGTATTTATGCATAACCCATGGACACAAACAATAGGGTGTTTAAGGCCTGGGGTCGGGGGTGGGGCAGGCTAGAAGGCATCAATGCGGAGAAAAAGGGGACATGTATTGTTTTCAAAAATAAAGATTTTTAAAAAATAATGTGTGTAGAATTCAGATCTTATATTGACTGACATATGAAGTGTTAGTTGGACAATATGCTAGTTTTTATCACAATTCAATATGTCTATATCCTTTGACTCCCCCTAAATTGCATTGGATTTTATCCTACAGAAATAATTGGGTATTTTCAGGAAGATGCACTCACATACACAGAAAGAAGAATGACAAATTAAAAAAGAGAAAGAAATAAAGAAGAAGAGTGACAGAGAAATCTCCAATTTCAGAATTGTTTGACATTGTGAAAAGTTGTAAACAACCTAAATATAAATCAGTAAATGACTGATTAAATGGAAAACTATGCCATTGTTAAAAGGAGTGAAGCCAATCTTTTCTACTCAAATGGAAATGTATTCAATATTCATTAAGGGAAAAAAGGAAATGACAAAACAATATAATGGTATAATCCCATTTTTCTAAAAGTAAAATGCTATAGTTTGTGTATTAGAAATATTAAAGAAAATGTTACAAATTGTTAATAGTGGTTGTACATAAAACATGGCTTTATGTATATTTGTAACAAAATTGTTGAATTCATGAGCTCCAGAATCCAAAATTTATATGAAGAGTATACAAAGGGAGACTGTAGTGATCTCTCACAAATACTCAGAACACACATCTCCAGTGCCTAATACAGCCAGTGAGGAAATTAAACACAGCTCCCCCAAGTTAAGGAGGAGAAGGATATTTGTATATGTGGAAAAGCAAACCAACTACCTCCGTCTTCTGCCCTATGAAAGTACTTTATTTTTTTTCATTTTTTTTACTGTTTTGTCCATGCTATGAAAGCACTTTAAATGACACATCCTGAGAAATGTCATAAACAACCAGCATTTACATGACATATCAATAAAAATATAAGTCAACATTTGGATAACACTTGGCATATACATACATCATTGCATTCAGTTTTTTAAGAACAGCTATTTGTATTCATATTTTGCACATGAAGATAATGAAACTCCAAGTGAGTGACTTGTCCCAATGTCACATAATTAAGTGACAGAATCAGTACTATAATAAAAGAGTTTGGACATCAAACCCCACACTTTCTTTGCTACTCACCTCTTAGTCACTAAAAACACTAAGTCATTAATAGTTTTGTTTTGTTTTGTTTTGATTTCAAGGAATGAAGTGATGTCCTTCAGGGGAACTGGATAGAAAGAACAGGTCCAGTGGTTTATGGTTTTTAAAATAATATCACTTTTATCTGTCCTCCAAACATACAATCCCAGCTCAGAATTCTAGTGGCAGACACATTGAATTGGGAGGCAGAAAAGTTTAGTTCTACTCACACTAACTTTCTGTGTGACCCAGCTCAAATTTCTTTTCATTGGTAAGATTCACTTTTCTGTACAATTGGATATCTTCTGTTTTAGAGATTCATATTCTCTGGAATGCCATTCAATCTATACATAAGGGAATAGACTAAATTACTCTTAGCTCTGTTTTAGGTCTGAAAGTCTATATTTCTATGGAATTCGCTGTCTAATAATTATAGTTATTACATGCTCACCATGTGCCAGACATAGTACTCAAAACACACACACACACACCTATATGTAACTTAATATTCACAATAAGTCTATGAAATAAGTACTATTCAGATGCTCATTTGACTCATGTGGAAACTCAGATGCTGAAATAAAATTATTTACTCAAAGTTACATAGTTGTAGTTAGAAGAGACAAGTTATGAACCAAGTAGTTTAATTCAAGAAGTCCATAGTTTAAACCACTGGAACCACTGAGCCCACTAGAAAGGCCCTTTCTTCTATTATAGTAATTTGCCAGAAATCATCTTGATCATACAAGACAGTTTAGTCCCATCAAATAATGCTTTTGTTAATCTCTGAAGGAACTTTTCTGATCAGTTTCAAAATTCTTTTGAGATAAATCCTTCATCAAGAAACTTCTCTGAAAGCACAGATATAATCTCAAGAAATTAAGATGAAAGCAGAATTTTGTGCCCTAATCCAACTATTAGCAACTTTTGGTGAAGAGAAGTTTTGACAGTAGCCTGGATCTATGTATTGGTGTTACTTCTTACCCTCATAGACAGGACCTACTATGTGCAGTTTTTCAGGCTATTCATTGTACAAGGGAGCCTGGTAAAAACATAAGTGAGGGCTGAAATTCAGTCCCCATTCCACTTGTACTATGTGCCCTGGTTTTAAGCTGTACCTCCCCAAAAAGGGTACATTTTGTCAATTTTCAGAAAGGCATAGTCTACTCACCAAACTATTCAAGTGCAGAGCTAGGTCTCCTTTGGATGTGAGAGATTGGGGTGAATGAGAATAGCCTTTGCTAATTCACACAAAGTTGCTGCGTGAATTAGCAGCTGCCTTGCTAATGAAGCACTTCTCAGGGCCTTCAAAGACTTGTTATACTACCTCACTACTCAAAGTACTGATTGCTTCTGTAAGACAACTAGTTTATCTGAGAAATTCCTACTATTAGTGTTAAATAGAGTGCCAAGGAGAATGATTCTCAGACCTAAGAACAATGAAATGAACCTTAGTGGGAAGTACTCTAAATACAAAAGGCATGAGAAGACTGTAATAAAGGATGTAACTGCTTTAACTGAGTTCAAGGGTACTGAATCAGAAAAATCACAAACCAAGAAATTGTGAGTAAAGATCAAACCACTAGGTATTAAGCAGTCCTGAATCATGGCAGAGAAGCTTGAAAGCTGCAGATAGTTCAACAGTAAGCATTTATTAGGAAAGTGGAGAAAGTGCTTTTGATAAACCATAAATAAATTTATTGATCTCAGTTGAGATTCAAAGAATGGCTTGTTCAAGGAATGGCCCTTTCAATTTTGTTTATTTTATTCATTAGATTCCATGGATTCATAGATACAGAGAATAGAGTGACAACTGTCAGAGGGAAGGGTTGGGTGTGTTGTGCCCAGAGTTCGGGGTCCCCAATAATCCACCACTA
>JAAGEH010000013.1:6177930-6235143 GCA_011751065.1 Lasiurus cinereus
TTTTTTTCTAATAATCTTCAGAATATTTTGTGTTACTTCTGTCATAAAGAATAAACAAAAGGATATAATCCTGGTAAATATATATGTACCCAATATAGGTACACCTAAATATATAAAAACACTTCTAGAGGACTTTAATGGAGAGATTGACAATAATACAGTCATAGTAGGGGACTTTAACATCTCTCTGACTTCATTGGATACTTAACAAGGAAACAGTGACTCTAAAGGACACACTGGATCTGATGGATTCAATTAACATTTATAGACGTTTTACCCTAACATAGAAGAATATACATTCTTCTCAATGCACATGGATCATTCACAAAGATAGACCACATGATAGGACACATAATAAGTCTTTACAAGCTCAAGAAGATTGAAATCATATTAAGTATCTTTTCAGATCACAATAGAATGAAATTAGAAATCAACTACAGTAAAAATACCCCCAAAATATTCAAACACAAAGAGGCTAAATAAAATGGTATTAAACAATGAATGAGTTACCAAGATCAAAAAGGAAATTAAAAACTTCCTATAAACAAATGAAAATAAACACACAACAACCCAAAATCCCCACGACAATGCAAAAGCAGTCTTGAGAAGGAAGTTCATAGCACTGCAAGCATAATTTAAAAAAAAATCAGTAATAAACTATTTAACTTTACAACTTAATGAACTAGAAAGAGAATGACAAGAAAAATCCAAAATGAATAGAAGGAAGGAAATAATAAAGATTAGAGCAGAAATAAATAACATAGAGACTAAAAAAATCAAAGAAAACAAGAGCTGTTTCTTTGAAAGGATAAACAAAATTGATAAACCATTAATAAGATTCATCAAGAAACAAAGAAAGAGGACCCAAATAAATTAAATAAAAAATAAAAGTGGAACAATAACCACCAACTCCATAGAAATACAAAGGATTGTAAGAAATTACTATGAAAAACAAGCTGACAATGTGGATAAAATAGACAAATTCCTAGAAAAATACAAACTCCCAAAACTGAATCAGTAAGAAACAGAAAGCCTGAATAGAAATAGTAATCAAAAGCTCCCACAAAACAAAAGCCCTGGTCTGGATAGCTTCACAGGGGAATTTTACCAAACATTATTCAAAGAAGAACTAATACCTCTCCTCCTCAAACAATTTCCAAAAATCCAAGAAGAAAGAACACTTCCAAACTCTTTATATGAGACCAACATTATCCTAATTCCAAAATCAGATAAAAGTACTACAAAGAAAGATAATTTCAGGCCAATATCCCTGATGAACATAGGTGATAAAAAAAAATTATCCATTTGCATCCAGTGATATATTAATTAGACCATACATAATATATTAATTAGATCATACACAACATATTTGCCAATGTTATCTCCAATAAGTGTTTAGTCTCCAAAATTTACAGGGAACTCATACAATGTAACACAAGCAAGATAAACAATCTAATCAAAAAATGGGCAAATGACATAAATACATAGTTTTTGAAAGAGAACATACACAAGGCCAAGAGACATATGAAAACATGCACAAAGTAATTAATCATCCCTGAGATGCAGATCAAAATGGCAATGAGGTACCATCTCACACCTGTCAGAATGCCTATCATCAACAAATCAACAAACTACAAGTGCTGGAGAGGATGCTGAGAAAAAAGAATTCTTTTGCATTGTTGGTGGGGAATGCAGACTGGTGTGGCCACTGTGGAAAACATGATGGCATTTCCTCAAAACGCTAAAAATGGAACTTCCATTTGACCCAGTAATCCTACTTCTAGAAATATATACCAAGAAAACAGAAACATCAATCAGAAAGGACATATGTATCCCTATGTTCATAGCAGCACAATTTACAATAGGTAAGATTTGTAAACAGCCTAAGGGCCAAGGAGCAGATGAGTGGATTAAAAAACTGTGGCACATCTATACAATAGAATACTACACTGCTGTAAAAAAGAAGGAACTCTTACCATTTGCAGCAGCATGGATGGACATGGAGAACATTATGCTAAGTGCATTAAGCCAGTAAGAGAAAAACAAATATCACATGAACTCATTTGTGGAATATATTGATCTATATAAACTGATGAACAAAAATACAGGTGGAGTAAAAAATATTTTAGAATATAATAGAAGTAATCCTGTTATTTGCAGATTTTTAATACTGCCTACAACTTTTTGATATTATGCTATCCTATCTAATAAAAGAGTAATATGCAAATTGACCATCATTCCAACACACAAGATGGCTGCCCCCAAGTGGACACAAGATGATTGCCACAAGATGGCCAGCAGGAGAGGGCAATTGGAAGGGATCAGGCTGTCAGGGGAGGGCAGTTGGGGGGGACCCAGGCCTGCAGGGAAGAGCAGTTAAGGGGGTTCAAGCCTGCAGGAGAGAGCAGTTAGAGGTGACCAGGCCTGCAAGGGAAGACAGTTAGGGGGTGACCAGGCCGGCATGACGGGGCAATTAGGGGCAATCAGGCTGGCAGGGGAGTGGTTAGGAGGTGATCAGATTGGAAGGCAGAAGCCGTTAGGGGCAATCAGGATGGCAGGCAGGCGAGCAGTTGGGAACTAGCCATCCTGTATTATGAGAGGAATGTCCAACTGCCCCTTTAGATGTGATCCTACTGGGATTGGACCTAAATGGGCAGTCAACATCCCTTGACGGGTCCCACATTGGAGAGGGTGCAGGATGAGCTGAGGGACACAAGCACACGTGCACAAGTTTTGAGCACCAGGCCTCTAGTGTTATTATAATTTTGGTAATATTATTATTATTTTTTAATTTAATAATTTTTTATTTTTCAGATTATTACAATTGTTTGTCTTTCTCCCCCGTATAGCTCCCCTCCACCCAGCCCCCCACCACACCCTCTGCCCTTATTTCCCTCCCGTTGACCTCATCTATAAGTGTATGATTTTTGTCTAATTTCTCTCTGCATCCTTTCATCCCTTTCCCCCTGAGAATTGTCAGTCCATTCCCTTTCTATGGCCTTGATTCTATTATATTCACCAGTTCTTTCTGATCATCATATTTTTATTCACTTGATTTTTAGATTCACTTGTTGATTGGTATGTATTTGTTGTTCATAATTTTTATCTTTACCTTTTTCTTCCTCTTCCTCTTCTTAAAGAGTACCTTTCAGCATTTCATATAATACTGGTTTGGTGTTGATGAACTCCTTTAGCTTTTTCTTATCTATGAAGCTCTTATCTGACCTTCAATTTTGAATGATAGCCTTGCTGGGTAAATAGCCTGGGTTGTAGTTTCTTGCTATTCGTCACTTTGAATATTTTTTGTCTTTCCCATCCGGCCTGCATCGTTTCTGATGAGAAATCAACTGATAATCCTATGGGTGCTATATTTGAGGTAATTAACTGTTATTCTCTTGCTGCTTTCCAGATTCTCTCTTTGTCTTTTAATAATGATGTGTCTTGGTGTGGTCATCTTTGGATTCCTTTTGATTGAGGTTCTCTGCAATTCCAGGATTTGTAAATCCATGTATTTCAACAGGTGGGGGAAATTTTCAGTCATTATTTCTTCAAATAGGTTTTCAGTGTCTTTCTCTCTTCCTCTGGCATCTCCATAATTCTGATGTTGGTATGCTTGAGGTTGTCCCAGAGGATCTTTACACTATCTTCACATTTTTTTATTCTTTTCCCTTTTTGTTTTCCAGTTGAGTGTTTTCTGCTTCTTTGTATTTCAAATCTTTGACTTGATTCTTGTGGTCCTCTATGATATTTTTAATTGAAGTCAGAGTACAATTAATTTCTAGTTGGTTCTTTTACATCTCCTCTTGGGTCTCACTAAATGTATACATCGTTTTGAGAAAATTCTTTTAAATTTTTTATTTATTGTGTTAAATGTATACATATCTTCCCATTGCCACTCCCCCCTCCCAGGCATACCTCAACCCCCCAGTGTCTTATGTTCATTAGATATGCTAATAGGCATGCATACAAGTCCTTTGGTTGCTCTCTTATCTACCTCAACTCTCCTTAATCTTTCTACTATAATTTGACAGTCTGTTTGATGCTTTACTGCCTCTGTATCTATCCTTTTGTTCATCAGTTTATAATGATCTATATTATCCACAAATGAGTGAGATCATGTGGTGTTTTTCCTTCATTGATTGGCTTATTTCACTTAGTAAAAGGTTCTCCAGTTCCATGCAGGTCGCTGCAAATGGTAAGAATCCCTTCTTTTTAATGGCAGCATAGAATTCCATTGTGTAGATGTACCATGGTTTTCTGATCCACTCATCTGCTGACAGGCACCTAGGCTGTTTCCAAATTGTAGTTATTGTAAATTGTGCTGCTATGAACATAAGGGTGCATAAATCCTTTCTGATTGGTGTTTCTACTTTCTTAGGATATATTTCTAAGAATAAGATTGCTCGGTCAAATGGGAGTTCCATTTTTAGTTTTTTGAGGAAATACCATACTGTTCTCTACAGTGGCTGCACCAGTCTGCATTCCCACCAACAGTGCACAAGGGTTCCTTTTTATCCAGATCCTCCCCATCACTTGTCACTTGTTGATTTGTTGATGAATGCCATTCTGACTGGTGTGAGATGGTATTGCATTGATATTTTGATATGCATCTCTTGGATAATTAGTGAGTTTGAACATGTTTTTATGTGTCTCTTGGCCTTCCTTCTGTCATCTTTTGAAAAGGTTCTTTTTAGGTCCATTGCACATTTTTTATTGGATAATTTATCTTCCTTTTATTAAGTTATATAAGTTGGCTGTAGATGTTGGAGATTAAACCTTTATCAGTAATAACATTTGCAAATATGTTCTCCCATACAGTGAGCTTTCTTATTGTTTTGTTGATGTTTTCTTTTGCAGTGCAAAAGCTTTTTATTTTGATGTAGTCCCATTTATTTATTTATTTATTTTAGCTTCCATTTCCCTTTGAGCAGTATCAGTGAAGAAGTTCTTTCAGCATATGTCTGAGATTTTGCTGCCTGTGGATTCCTCTAGCATTTTTATGGTTTCCCATCTAAGGTTTAAGTCCTGTATTCCTTTTGAGTTTATTTTTCTATTTGGTATAAGTTGGTGGTCCAATTTCATTTTTTTGTATGTATCTGTCCAGTTTTCCCAGCACCATTTATTGAAGAGGCTTTCTTGGCTCCATTGTATGTTCATGCCTCCTTTGTCAAATATTAATTGAGTATAGTGGTTTGGGTGGATGTCTGGATTCTCTATTCTATTCCATTGGACTATCGGTCTGTTCTTGTGCCCGTAC
This sequence comes from Lasiurus cinereus, assembly GCA_011751065.1. NCBI lineage: Eukaryota > Metazoa > Chordata > Mammalia > Chiroptera > Vespertilionidae > Lasiurus > Lasiurus cinereus. The sequence continues at coordinate 6,183,188 of JAAGEH010000013.1, forward strand.
CAGACAGTTTTGAGAATGGTTGCTTTTTAATGTACTTGAAATCTGGTATTGAGATCCCACCTACTTTATTCTTTTTTCTCAGGATTGCTGTTGCTATTCATGGTGATTTTTTTTGATCCAGATGAATCTTTGAAGAGTTCTTTTTAGGTCTGTGAAATATGTCATTGGTATTTTGATGGATAGTGCATTGAATCTAAAGATTGCTTTGAGTACTATGGACATTTTAATTATGTTGATTCTCCTAATGCATGAACATGGTATGCTCTTCCATCTGTTTACGTCTTCTTCTATCTCTTTTTTCAGTGACCTGTAGTTTTCTGCATATGGTCTTTTACCTCCTTAGTTAGGTTTATTCCTAGGTATGTTAATTTTTTTGTGTGTGATGGTAAATAGGATTGCTTTTTTAGTCTCTCTTTCTGTAATTTCACTATTAGTGTATAGAAATGCAACAGATTTCTTGGCATTAATATGGTATCCTGCTACATTGCCGAATTCATTTATTAAGTCAATTAGTTTTGGAATGGAGTCCTTTGGGTTTTTTATGTATATTATCATGTCATCTGCAAATAAGGACAGCTTTACTTCTTCTTTTCCAACTTGTATGTATTTTATTTCTTCTTCTTTTCTAATTGCAATCACTAATACTTCCAGTACTATGATGAACAGGAGAGGTGAGAGTGGGCATCCCTGTCTTGTTCCTGTTCTTAGGAGAAACGGTTTTAGTTTTTGCCCATTAAGTATGATGTTAGCTGTGGGTGTATCATATATGACTTTTATGATGTTGAGGTATGATCCTTCTATTCCCACCTTGCTGAGAGTTTTTATCAAGAAAGAGTGTTGGATACTGTCAAATGCTTTTTCTGCATCAATTGATATGACTATGTGATTTTTATCTCTCAATTTTTTTTATGTTATGTATCACTTTTATTGATTTGCATATATTGTATCATCCTTGCATTCCTGGATGAGTCCTACTTGGTCATGGTGTATGATCTTTCTGATGTACTGCTGGATACGATTTGCTAGAATTTTGTTGAGGATTTGGCATCTATGCTTATGAGAGATATTGGGCTGTAGATCTTTTTCCTTCTGTTTTTTTTTTTTATCTGGTTTTGGTATTAGATTGATGCTGGCTTCATAGAAGGTATTTGGAAGGGTTCCTTCTTCTTGAATATTTTTGAGTAGTCTGGGGAGGATAGGTTTTAATTCTTCCTTGAATGTTTGGTAAAACTCTCCTGTGTAGCCACCTGGTCCCAGGCTTTTGTTTTCTGGAAGCTTTTTGATGACTGCTTCAATTTCTTCCGTAGTTATTGGACTACTGAGTTGTTTATTTTCTTCCTGACTCAGTTTTGGAAGGTTATATTTTTCTAGGAATATGTCCATTTCCTGCAGGTTGTTCAATTTGTTGGAATAGAGTTGTTCATAGTATTTTTTAACAATTTGCGAAATCTGTTGTTATTTCTCCTCTTTCATTTCTGATTTTGTTTATTTGGGTCTTCTCTCTTTGCTTCTTGGTGAGCTTGGCTAGGAGTCCGTCAATCTTGTTTATCCTTTCAAAGAACCAGCTCTTGCTTTTGTTGATGTTTTGAATTGTTTCTTTGGTCTCCATGTTGTTTATTTCCACTTTGATCTTTACTATTTCCTTCCTTCATACATTGGGCTTTTCTTGTTGCTTTCTTTCTAGCTCTTTGAGATGTAGGGTTAGAAAATTTATTACCATTATTTCCTGTTTTTTGCAGTAGGCTTGTAGAGCTATGAACTTCCCCATCAAGGCTGCTTTCACTGTGTCCCACAAAATTTGCATTGTTGTGTTCTCATTGTCACTTTTTGCCATGATGTTTTTTATTTCTTCCTTGATATCTGTGATTCCCCTGTCATTGTTTAATAGCATGCTGTTTAGTCTCCATGTGTTTGATTTATTTGTATTGTTTTTATTGCAGTTGATTTCCAGTTTTATGCCACTGTGATTTGAGAAAATACTTATGATTTCTATCTTTATAAATTTGAAGGGACTTTGCCTATCACCCAACATATGGTCTATGTTTGAAAATGACCCATGTGCATTGGAGAAGAATGTATATTCTGTGGCTTTGGGGTGAAATGTTCTGAAGATGTCAATTAATTCAATCTGGCTAGTGAGTCATTTAGGATTGATGTTTCTTTCCTGATTTTTTGTTTAGAGGATTTGTACAGTGGTGACAGTGGGGTATTCAAGTCTCCTACTATGATTGTATTGCTGTCAATCCCTCCTTTAATATCCTGCAGGAGTTTTTTTTTAATGTATTTTGGTGCTCCTATATTTGGTGCGTATATGTTTACCAGAGTTATTTCTTCTTGTTGGATTGTTCCCTTTAGTATTATGAAATTATGAAGTGGCCTTTTTTATCTCTTGTTATGTCCCTCACATTGAGATCTAATTTGTCAGATATAAGTATTGCAACCACCGCTTTTTGTTCATTTCCATTTGTCTGAAATACCATCTTCCATCCTTTCACCCTCAATCTGTGTGCATCTCTTTTCCTGAGGTGGGTTTCTTGTAGACAGCAGATATATGGATCATGTTTTCTTATCCAATTTGTTACCCTATGTCTTTTGATTGGAGCATTTAATCTGTTTACATTTAAAGTTATTATTGATAGGTACTTATCTGGCACCATTTTTAGTCTTTACCACTAAATTCCTTCTTTGCCTCCTATTTCTTTTTTTCACAGCAGACCCTTTAACATTTCTTGCATTGCTGGTTTGGTGGTAATATATTTCCGCAGTCCTTTTTAGTCTGTAAAGCTTCTGATTTCACCTTCAATTTTGCATAAAAGCCTTGCTGGGTACCATATTCTTGCATTCTGACTTTTTCTTTGAATGACTTTGTATATTTCATCCCATTCCCTTATGGCCTGATGAGTTTCTGTTGAGAAAACAGTTGCTAGTCTTATGGAGTTTCCTTTGTAGGTAACTTTCTGTTTCTCTCTGGCCGCTTTTAAGATTCTTACTTTGTCATTGTTGTTTGCCAATTTAATTATAATGTGCCTTGGTGTGGGTCTCTTGGGGTTCATTTTGCTTGGGATCTGTGAGCTTCTTGGATTTGTGTGGGTTTTTTCTTTCCTATATTAGGGAAGTTTTCTCTCATTATTTCTTCAAACAGATTTTCTATTCCTTGCTCAGTTTCCACTCTTTCTGGAACCCCAATTATGCAGATGTTGTTTTGTTTCATGTTATCCCAAAGTTCCCTTTGGCTCTCCTCTTGCTTTTTAATTTTTTTTTCTAGAAGCTGCTGTACTTGGGTATTTTTTCCTACCTTGCCTTCTAGCTCACTGATGCGTTCCTCTGCTTCTTCTAGTCTACTTTTGATGCTTTCTATTGAGTTTTTTTTATAGTAGTGATGTCATTTTTCATTTCTTCTTGATTATTCTTCATTTCTTCTTGCTTCTTCATTTCCTCTTGGCTCTTCTTCATTTCCTCTTCACTCTTACTCACATTGTCGATTTTGTCTTCCATTCCTTTCAGCCACCTTATAACCACTTAATAGGTGCCGAGTTTCCTTTGAGTTGATGAAAATGTTTTAGAATATGCCCTACCCAGGTAGCTCAGTTGGTTAGAAAGTTGTCCTGATGTACCAAGGTTGTGAGTTTAATCCTCATTATATGTGCTTTGACCCAGGGTGGGACCAGCAACCCTCGTGTATAGGGACCAATGCTCTAACCAACTGAGCTACCCACTTTTCTAGGAAATTCTTGAAAAACCTTATAACCGTGATTTTGAATTCTATATCCAGATGTTTCTTTTCCTCCATTTCTTTAGTTTGTGATCTGTTTCTTTGCCTCTGCATTTTTACTTCTTTCCTGAGTGTGCTTCTTCCCTCAACATAGTAGCTTTGTGTGCTAGGTGTCCTATATGGCTCAGTAGCTCCGCCTCCCCAGTTACCTGAGGTGGACTCTCTTGGTGCACCCATTTGTGGACTGTGTGTACAGTCTTGTTATAGTTAAGTCTTTATTGTTTTTTTAATCACTGGGGGGAATTGACTTCCAAGCTAATTGGTTGTGAGGATCAGCTGTGCCTATGCAGGGAGAACTTCTTAGCTGGAGTCAACCTTATTATATAAGACTTGCAAAATTGCAAAAGACTCTGTGTTTAGCTTGGATTCGACAGAATCTCAGTAATGAGCAGACAGACTTGGCTTCCATTCAGTCCTGTCTTATGTAGCCCCTGTGTCTCATTGTCCCTCAGTAATCACTGCATCCCTTTCTGTGCACACATGCGCTCTCCTCCAGTCCTCTGCCTTTCATGTCTCCCCTGACTTTCTGTGCACTCTGGGGACCTGTATGAGTCTGGGTCCCCAGGGTTCAGTAAAGTCAGAAGTGGAGTTCACAAAAGTTGAGAGGTTTGGTTTTCCTCCCACTAGAGAAATATGCAGAACAATCAGCAGTCAGTCCTCTCTGCACGCAGTAGCATGTGTGCCTCCAGACCTCTGCCTTTCGCAGCTCCCGTGAGTTTCCATTCACTCCTCCCTTATTTCAGCAGTCCAGACTCCTCCTGTATGAATCTTACCCAGAAATGGGGTTCAGTGCAGGTGGAACTGGAGTTCAGTAGGTCAGGAGTTTCTGTCTCTCTCCCATGAAAGGAAGCCAGCCTTGTCCTCTGCCTCCCATCCTCTCCACGTGCTTGTCTCCCTACCTCAACTTTCTGCAACTCCTCTGAGTCTCCGTGAGAATCTTACTTTCTAGTTGTTGAATTTCTACTCAGCCAGCTTTCCTATGGTTCTGGATGATGACCATTTTGTCTTTTAGAGGCAGTTTTGAAATTGTTGTTCGAGCAGCAGTTTAGGTGTTCACCTATGCTGCTATCTTTGTTTTCCTGGTAATACTATTGTATTTAAAATATTTTTTCTTGAAATATGAATGTCTATTGCATGTAACATTATTATTTTTAAAAAATTTTTCTTGAAATATTAAAAAATAGTACAATGGCTCTCTGGTAAGTGACAGTGAAAATTCTGGGATTCATATCCAATTCAAGAACCCATAGCTTTTTCATTAAACCCCAATGTCCCCCTGGAATATATAAAAATAGTCATTTAGAAATCCATTAATAATAAGGGTAGATAAAACACATGTACCTGTCCATTATCCTTCAAATAAAATAATTCAAAACTCTTTCAATAATTACTATTCATCATGAATTAACAAAATGTTTAGCAACTAGGAAATCTACCTTTTTACCATATAGGAAGAGTAACTTTTACTCTTCAGCTATTTATTACCATGAAAGCAAATTTTCAACAGTTATACTACTGATTCCTTGATTCCAAAAATATATATCTCTCTCTCCCTCTCTTCACAAGCTCGTGCACGCTCACACACACACACACACACACTTTCACTTTCACTTTCCTCTTATTTGACCTGCTGTTTCTCAAAAGTACATAACTTATATTATGGAAATGAAAGTCAGTTTTGAGTAATCCTTGGGCTAAATAATCTTTCTGATTGATGAATTTAAGTGTTAAGTGGTGTTGGAAACACTGAAACCCATAATATAATGAATATAGAGTTGCTGTTCATTTCATAAATACTACTGATTACATTTACCCTCCATTCTTTATGCAAAAAATATTAATGATATTATTTAACACATATACCACCTACTATGTTCCAGGCACCATTCTATGAACTTAAAACATACTAACTCATTTATTTTTTGAAAGGACCCTATGAGGTGGATGCTATTACATACTCATTTTTAAAATAAGAAAACTTAGGCACAAGACAGCTTATGTAGCTCATGTAAGGTCACACAGCTAAAAAATGATAAAGTGAGTATTAAAATACAATCCCTTTAGATTTAGTGTCTATACCCTTATCAAACTACTATATCTATACTAGTGAACTTCCCCATTTATGGGTCAAGCACTGAAATAGTTTGGGTATTCAGGTTTTAATAAACTTCAAAATAGAACACCCAGAACACTGGTCCCCAATTAGCACAAACACATGGATTCAGAAGAGATCTACACACCACCATTAAAAGGTCAGATTTGGCCTGGGATAAGACAAGAGAGAAGTACATAACCAGACACCTAAAGAAGAGAAACCATAGGGAAGAAAAGAAACAGGCCACATATGAAAGAAAAGCAGGAATTATCAGAAAAGGAAATAAAAGAAATGGAGCCAAGCCACCTGCCAGAGAAAGAATTCAGAGAAATAGTCATAAGGTGGCTAAAAGTATTAAAAGACAAATTTGACAATATGAGTAAGAACCAAGAGGAAATGAAAAAGAACCAAGAAGAAATGAAAAATGGCATCACTGCTGTAAAGAACTCAATAGAAAACATCAGGAGTAGACTAGAGGAAGCAGAGGACCGCATCAGTGAGCTATAAGACAAGGTAGGAAAAAATACCCAAATAGAGCAGCTCTAGAAAAAAAAATTAAAAGCAGGAGGAGAGCCTAAGAGATCTTTGGGACAACACAAAACAAAACAACATCCATATACTAAGGGTTACAGAAGGAGAGGAAACAGAGCAAGGAACAGAAAACATATTTGAAGAAATAATGACAGAAAACTTCCCTGATGTAGTGAAGAAAAACCCACACATAAATCCAAGAAAGTCAGAGAGTCTGAAGCAAAATAAAACCTAAAAGATCAATGCCAAGGCAGGTTAGAATTAAAGTGGCAAACACTAATGACAAAGTAAGAATCTTAAAAGTAGCCAGAGAGAGAGAGATAGTTACCTAAAAAGGAACCCCCATCAGACTAGCGACTGATTTCTCAACATAAATTAATCAATCCAGGAGGGAATGGAATGAAATATACAAAATCATGCAAAGGAGGGGTCTGAATCCAAGAATATTGTACCCAGCAAGGCTTTCAATCAAAATTGAAGGTGAAATTAGGAGCTTCACAGACAAAAAAGGACTAAGGGAATTTATTACCACCAAACCAGCAAGGCAAGAAATGTTAAAGGGTCTGCTGTAAAAAAAGAAATAGGAAGGAAGAACGAACACAGGTGTAAAGTATAAAAATGGTAACTAATAAGTACTTATCAATAATAACTTTAAACGCAAATGGATTAAATGCCCCCATCAAAACACATAAGGTAATGGATTGGATAAGAAAACACATCATATATATGCTGTATACAAGAATCTCACCTCAGAAAAAAAGATGTACACATACTGAGGGTGAATGTAGGGGAAAAGTTTTTTCAGGCAAATAGAAATGAAAAAAATCTGGGGTAGCAATAATTATATCTGACAAATGAGATTTCAAAGGAAAGGATATAACAAGAGATAAGGGAAGCCACTTCATAATACTAAAGGGATCAATCCAACAAGAAGAAATGAATATGAAAAACATATTCACACCCAATACAGAATCACCAAAATACTTAAAAATAAATTCCTGGAGGATATCAAGGGAGAGATTAATAGCAATACAATCATAGTAGGAGACTTTAATACCTCACTGTCACCACTGGGCAAATACTCTAAACAAAAAATCAACAAAGAAAGATCAATCCTAAATGACTCACTAGACCAGATGGAATTAATTGACATCTTCAGAACATTTCACCCCAAAGCCACAGAATATGCATTCTTCTTCAGTGCACATGGGTCATTTTCAAAGATAGACCATATGTTGGGTGATAGGCAAAGTCTCCTCAACTTCAAGAAGATAGAAATCATACCAAGCATTTTATCAGATCACCGTGGCATAATCCTGGAAATCAATGACTATAAAAACACTCCAAAGAAAACACATGGAGACTAAACAAAAACCTATTAAAAAAGAAATATGTTACCAGAGAGATCAAGAAAGAATTAAAAAACATCATAGGAACAAATGTCAATGAAAACACAAGAATCCAAAATCCATGGGACACAGGGAAAGCAGTCTTGAGATGGAAGTTCATAGCTCTACAAGCATACTGTAAAAAAACAAAAAACAATGGTAATAAATTACATAATCCTACAACTCAAAAAGTTAGAAAGAGAGCAACAGGAAAAGCCCAGTGTAAGCAGAAGGATGGAAATAATAAAGATCATAGTGGAGATAAATGACATAGAGACCAAAGAAACAATTCAAAAGATCAACAAAACCAAGAGTTGGTTTTTTGAAAGAATAAACTAGATTGATGAACCTCTAGCCAGGCTCACCATGAAGCAAAGAGAGAGGATCCAAATAAACAAAATCAGAAATGAAAGAAGTGAAATAACAACAGACCCTATCGAAAAGCAAAGGAACATTACAAAATACTATGGACAACCTGGAGGAAATGGACATATTCCTAGTAAAATATAATCTTCCAAAAGTCAATCAGGAAGAATCAATAGGTCAATAACTATGGAAGAAATTGAATCAGTCATCAAAACGCTTACAGTAAACAAAAGCCCAGGGCCAGATAGCCTCACAGGGGAGTTTTAGGAAACATTCAAGGAAGAATTAAAACCTATCCTCCTCAGACTATTCCAAAAAATTCAAGAAAGAAGAACATTTCCAAGCTCCTTCTTTGAAGCCAGAATCACCGTAATACCAAAACCAGATAAAAACAGCACAATGAAAGAGAATTAGAGACCAATATCTCTCATGAACATAGATCCCAAAATCCTCAACAAAATTCTAGCAAATTGAATCCAGCAGTACATCAGAATGATCATACACCATGACCAAGTGGGATTTGTCCAAGGAATGCAATGATGCTACAATATCTGCAAATCAATAAAAGTAATACATCACATAAACAAATTGAGAGATAAACATTACATAGTCATATCAATTGATAAAGAAAAAGCATTTGACAAAATCCACCACCATTTCTTGATAAAAACTCTCAACAAGGTAGAAATAGAAGGATCATACCTCAACATAATAAAGGCTATATATGATAAATCAAAGATATCATCATATTAAATGGGCAAAAACTAAAACCATTTCTCCTAAGAATGGTAACAAGACATGGATGTCCACTCTCAGCATTCCTGTTCGACATAATACTGGAAGTATTAGTCATTGCAATTAGACCAGAAGGAGAAATAAAAGGCATCCAAAATGGAAAAGCAGTAGTAAAGCTGTCCTTATATGCAGATGACATGATATTGTACATAAATAAACCGAAATACTCCATCAAAAAACAAATAGACTTAATAAATGAATTTTGGAGGAAAAACCAAGATGGCGGCATACGTGAATTCCTAAACTGCCGCCTTATGTAACAATTTCAAAACTACAACTAAAAGACAGAACGGACATCATCCGGAGCTAAAGGAAAATTGGCTGAGTAGAAATTCTACAACTAGAAGGAAAGAGAGGGACTCACAGAGACTCAGCGGAGCTGCAAAATGCTGAAGGTACGGAGACGCTCGGGTGGACAGAGTGGGCAGCAGAGTGCTTGAGTGGCTTCCTCTGGAGAGAGGGAGACAGAGAATCCTGAATACACTGAACCCCATTTTCTGGTGAGACTCATACAAGGGGAGTCTGGACTATGAAAAGGGAGGAGTGCACGGAAATTTAGGGAAACTGCAAAAGGGCAGAAATCAGGGGGTGTGCACATCAATGCATGCAGAGAGGACAGACTGCTGATTGTGCCACTGGCTTTCCCTAGTAGGTGGGAGACAGAGCCTCCCAATTGCACCACATCTAATTGCACTGAACCCTGTTTTGGGCTAGACCCTGGGGACCCAGACTCATATGGGTCCTGGAGTGCAAGGAAACCAGAAAGGCAGAGATCTAGAGGCATGTTTGCAACCATGTGTGTGCACTGAGAGGGCTACAATGATTACGGAGAGATCCTTGAGACACAGGGGCCATGTAAGGCGGGGCTGACTGGAGCCAAGGCAGTCTGCTAAGTCCTGAGACTCCACCCCATCCAAGCTCAACAGAGAGGCTTTTGGAGTTTTGCAAGTCTTACCTCATAAGGCTGATTCCAGCACAGAAATTCTCCCAGCATAGTGAAAATGTGGAGACAAAAGAAAGATCACAAATGCAAGAAATGAAGGAAAATAAACAACTGAATATAGAGTTCAAAACCACGGTTATAAGGTTTTTCAAGAATATCCTAGAAAAAAATGGATACATTTAGTGATACCCAAGAGGAGATGGAAAAGTATCAACTAGAAATTAAACATACACTGACTGAAATAAAAAAATATTGTACAGAGACCTAACAAAAGACTAGAGTAACGCAAGAATCAAGTCAAATATTTGAAATACAAAGGAGCAGAAAAAACTCAACTGGAAAAGAAAAAAGAAAAAAAAATCCAAAAATGTGAAGATACTGAAAGGATCCTCTGGGACTACTCCAAGCATACCAACATCAGAATTATGGGGGTTGCAGAAGAACAGAAAGCAAGATACTGTAAACCTATTTGAAGAAATAATGACTGAAAACTTCCCCCACCTGGTGACCTGGTGAAAGAAATATATTTATAAGTCCAGAAAGCACACAGAACATCAAATAAAAGAAATACAAAGAGGACTACACCAAGACACATTATAATTAAAATACCAAGAGCAAAAGTCAAAGAGATAATATTGAAAGAAGCAAGAAAAAAAACAGTTAATTACCTACAAGGGAGCACCCATACGATTGTCATCTGATTTCTCAATAGAAACTATGCAGGCCAGACATGAGTGGCAAGAATTATTCAAAGTGATGAATAGCAAGAACCTACAACCATGATTACTCTACCCAGCAAAGCTATCATTCAGAATTGAAGGGCGGATGGAAAGCTTCACAGATAAGAAAAAGTTAAAGGAGTTCATCAACACCAAATCAGTATTATATGAAATGCTGAAAGGTACCCTTTAAGAAGAGGAAGAAGAAAAAGGTAAAAATAAAAATTATGAACAACAAGTACATATCTATCAACAAATGAATCTAAAAATCCAGTGAATTAGAAATCTGATGAACAGAATAAACTATTGAATACAATGGAATCAGGAGCATAAAAAGCGAGGGAACTCACAATCATCAGGGGGAAAGGGGTGAGGGGGATTCAGGGAGAGACTGGACAAAAATCATACACCTATACGTGAGGACAAGGTAGGGGGAGGTAAGCGGAGAAGGAAGGATGGGAGCTGGGTGGAGGGTAGGTATGGAGGGAAAAAGAGAAACAAATATATTAATCTGAACAATAAAGATTTATTAAATTAAAAATAATAAATGAATGAATTTGGCAATGTAGCTGGATACAAAATTAATGCCAAGAAATCAATGACATTTATATATGCCAATAGTAAACATACAAAATGTGAGATAAAAAGCAATCCCATTTACCATCGCACCAAAAAAATTAAGATACCTAAGAATAAACCTAACTAAGGAGGTAAAATACCTATACTTGCAAAACTACAGTACACTGAACAAAGTGATAGAGGAAGACATAAACAAATGGTAGAACATACCATGTTCATGGATTGGGAGAATCAACATCATTAAAATGTCCATACTACTCAAAGCAATTTATAGATTTAATGCACTCCCCATTCAAATACTAATGGTATATTTCACAGACCTAGAAAGAACTCTCCAAAGATTCATCTGGAACAAAAAAAGACCCCAAATAGCCACAGCAATCCTGAGAAAGAAGAATAAAGTAGGTGCGATGTCAATACCACATTTCCAGCTGTATTACAAAGCCTCTGTTCACAAAACAGCCTGGTTCTGGCACAAGAACAGACATACAGACCATTAGAATAGAATAGAGAATTCAGATATCAACCCAAACCACTATGCTCAATTAATATTTGTCCAAGGAGGCATGAACATACAATGGAGTCAAAATAATCTCTTCAATAAATGGTGTTGGAAAAATTGGACAGAGACATGCAAAAAAAAATGGAACTAGACCACCATCTTACACAATAACAAACTCAAAATTAATACAGGACTTAAACATAACACAGGAAATCATAAAAATACTAGAGGAATCCGCAGGCAGCAAAATCTCAGATATATGTGGAAGGAACTTGTTCACTGATTCTGTTCCTAGGGCAATGGTAGCTAAAGAGAAAATAAACAAATGGGACTACAGCAAAATAAAAAGCTTTTGCATAGGAAAAGAAACCATCAACAAAACAACAAGAAAGCCCACTGATTGGGAAAACATATTTGCAAATGTTATCACTAATGAAGGTTTTATTCTCCAACATCTACAGGCATCTTATACAACTTAATAAAAGGAAGATAAATGATCCAATAAAAAAATGGTCAACAGACTTAAATAGAATCTTTTCTAAAGAAGACAAAAGGAAGGCCAAAAGACACAGGAAACATGCTCACAGTCACTAATTATCTGAGAGATGCAAATCAAAATGACAATGCGATACCATCTCACACCTGTCAGAATGGCTATCATCAACAAATCAAGGAAAGACAAGTGCTGGAGAGGGTGCAGAGGAAAAGGATCCCTTGTGCACTGCTGGTGGGAATGCCAAGTGGTGCAGCCACTATGCAGAACAGTATGGAATTTCTTCAAATAACTAAAAATGGAACTCTTATTTGACCCAGTAATCCCACTCCTTGGAATATATTCTAAGATCCTAGAAACACCAACTAGCAGTACAATTTACAATAGCTAAGATTTGGAAACAGCCTAGGTGCCCTTCAGCAGATGACTGGACCAGAAAACCATGGTACATCTACACAGGGAATACTATATTGCCATAAAAAATGGGATTCTTACCATTTGTAGCAATCTGGATGGAACTGGAGAGCATTATGCTAAGTGAAATAAACACGTCACTGAAAAAGAAAAACACCACATGATCTCACTCACTTATGGATAATAAAGAGCATTATAAACTGATGAAGAAAAAGATTGATACAGAAGCAGTAAAGCATGAACCAGACTGTCAAATTACAGTGGGAAGGTTAGGGAGAGGTGGGGTAGATAAAGATCAACTGAAGGATGTGTATGCATGCATATAAGCATAATCAATGAATGCAAGACACTGGAGGGGGTGAAGGCATGCATGGGAGTAGACTGGTGGTAGAGGACAGTGGGAAGATATGTACACATGTAATACATTAATAAAAATGGGGGGAAAAGAAAACTATGGTACATCTACACAATGGAATACTTTGCTGCCATAAAAAAGAAGGAATTCTTACCATTTGAAGCAACCTGATGGAACTGGAGGGCATTATGCTAAGTAAAATAAGCCAGTCAATGAAAGAAAAATAACTCATGATCTCACTCCTTGTGGATAATAAAGAACATTATAAACTGATGAACAAAATGATAGGTGCAGCGGCTATAAAGCATGGAATAGACTATCAAATTACAGAGGGAAGTTTAGGGAGAGGTGGAAGAGATAAGAGATCAACTGAAGGACTTGTATGCATGCACATAAGCATAACCAATGAATGCAAGACACTGGTGGTGAAGGCATGTATGGGTGTGGTGTCAGAGGCAATTGGAAGATATGTACACATGTAATACCTTAATAAAAATGGAAAATAAAATGTGAACTTTAAAAATACATCCTATCTAATGAAAGAGTAATATGCAAATTGACCATAGCTCCACTATGCCCACCAGCCATAACCACCAGCCAATCAAAGTAAGCATGAAAATTAGCCCATTCAAAATGGCTATGGCCACAGAGAGAGGAAGAGAGAGGCTTGGGTTGTCCCGGGCAATGGAGGAAGCCAAGCTTTCTGCAAAGTCTTGCTGGCCCAGGCCTCTGCTTAAGGTAACAAAGTTTCAATGGCTGCTGCCTCTGAGAGAGGCTTGGGTTGCCCTGGAGATGGAGGAAACCAAGCTTTCCATCTGGCCGGCCCTGGCCTCCTCTTAAGGCAACAAAGTTTCAATGGTTATGCAAGCAGAAGGCTTGGCTCCACTCCAGGCTACAAAGTTCCAATTGTAGAAGGTAAATAAATCCCAGATACCAGGGCCTTTATTTGGGTCGCTGTAGGGCATGGCCGGCCTGCAAACCACCACATGCTCCTCACCCAGGCCACCCCATGCCCCAAGGAAACACCCACCTTGTTCCAGGACACTCTTCAGGGCAAACCACCTGGTCCCCACCTATGCACCAGGCCTCTCTCTTATCTAATAAAAGAGTAATATGCAGATTGACCATCACTCCAACACATAAGATGACTGCCCCCATGTGGACACAAGATGGCCACCATAAGATGGCCAGCAGGGGAGGGCAGTTGGCAGGGACCAGGCCTGCAAGGCAGGGCAGTTATAGATGATCAGGCCAGCAGGGGAGGGCAGTTAGGGCCAAACAGGCTGGCAGGGGAGCAGTTAGGCATCAATCAGGCTGGCAGGGGAGTGGTTAGACTGATCAGGCTGGCAGGCAGAAGCAGTTTGGGGCAATCAAGAAGGCAGGCAGGCAAGCCGTTGGGAGCCAGCAGTCCTGGATTGTGAATGGGATGTCTGACTGCCCGTTTAGTCCCGATCCTACCTGGATTAGGCCCAAATGGGCAATCAGACATCTCTCAAGTGGTCCAGATTGGAGAGGGAGCAGGCTGGGCTAAAGGACACCCACACACACACACACACACACACAAATTTCGTGCACCGGGCCTTTAGTAAATAAATAAAATGACAGTTACACTACAAAAAAATAAATAAACTCCAATATAAATATTGAACAACCACTACATATTTCACACCATGCTAATTACTATATTAAGGAGAATAGATGCATTAGAGATCATATTTGCTTTCAAAGATTCTATATCCTATTTGAGGAGAAAAGACAAATACATATGAAACAATATATATAGACACAGTGTCCCTAGAGTACTGGGATTTAAAATAATCATTATTTCAAATAGTCTATCCTGATATCTCTACAAACCATTGAAAAGTGACAGAAATTAAAATATTTTATTATTCAAACCACTTCTCCCAAACCACATATTAAAACTTTCTCTGACAGCCAAAGTGGCAAGGAATTTTTATGGTATATACATACCGAAATACATTGATAATTTCATTTTAACTAATTTGAGGATAAGTTCACAAGTCACATCTTGGGTTATACCAGGTAAATCTTTCACCAGGACCTATTAAAGTACACTATTTTAATTTTTCCTGAATGGACAGTAGGGGATATCAAGGGCTTTTTAAAAGTTTTTTTCTTCTACTTCCACTTGGCATTCTTTGGAACTCACATATGCCAAAATCTGCAATAACTGAGGGATCATGGCACACTAGGCAAAACCAGGTATGGGTATACAAATTTTATTATACATTACACCCTGTGGTTGTTTGCGGAATTTTTTTAGCAGAGAATTTTATTAAGATGTGAAGTTGTCTATAAAACTATATATTCAGGATATTTTCTCTTTTAAATATTTAAAACTCAATGACATTGGTGTTATTTATAAATATTGAACATTTTTCTAACTATTCTATAATTTAATTTGATTATCAACTCTTTTGGCAACCTACATTACTACTTTTTTTTTTTAACATAAAGTTTCATTGGAAGATAGCCACACTCATTTCTTTTTTAAAAAATTTCCTTTATTGTTCAAGGTATTACATAGGTGTTTTTATTCCCCCATTACCCCCCACCCTCATTCATGCCCCCAACCCCCTGATGTCTGTGTCCACTGATTAGGCTTATGTGCATGCATATAAGTCCTTTGATTGATCTCCCACCTTTACCCCCATCATCCCCTACCTTCCCTGAGGTTTGACATTCTGATTGATGTTTCTCTGTCTCTGGATCTGTTTTTGTTCGTGAATTTTTGTTGTTCATTATATTCCACAAATGAGGGAAATCATGTGACAGTTATCTTTCTCTGACTGGATTATTTCACTTAGCATAATGCTCTCCATCTCCATCCATGCTGTTGCAAATGGTAAGAACTCCTTTTTTACCGCAGTGTATTTCTTTACATATTGTCTCTGGCTGCTTTTGAACTAAATTGGCAGAGTTGAGTTGTTAAAACAGAGACTACAATGCTAAAATATTTATTACTGATCCCTTTACAGAAAAAGTTTGCCAATCCCTGTACCATTTCATCAAAAGTTTTATTATAAATATAACATAAAAGCGATTCAAGGTAGAAGAGGCATTAAAAAGTTCTCAGGAGATACACATAGTGACAACTTATTTTTAAAGCAAAGAAATATAAGATTAAATCCTAGAATATCGAAACTGGACAAACCTTTAGAAATAGTTTCATAAATAGGCAATTTTATTATTGTAAAATTAATATTAAAAGTCTCAAATACTTTTAACATAGTTATTTTAATCAGTTTGGGTTCTGCTCTGATTCTAGATAGTTCCCACATATATACCTTTAAACAATTATTTGTGTATTTGAATGTTATAATTTGCGTTCTTCATTTAATATTATTGTACAGATTCATAAGATGTCATTTAATATTATTGTACAGTTCATTAGATGTCACGTCACCCACACTCCAATGTTACAATGGGGACTATATGGCTCAGAGATGGAAAGAGACTTGTCCAAGACCCAAAAGTAACAGATTAAACTGAACTTCATGTTTCCATTGTTGTTGACTCAATTCTGTTTTATGGCTTCATGACCCCTTCCCCTGCTCCAAACTGCCTTGGCCTGGCGCTACCAGCATCCTAGCATCCTACACCACACACCTCCCTTCCCAGTTCCACAGAGCCTTCCTCCCACCCCCATCGATCGCTGCCAGAGGGTAGCCTGGGTCTCCCTCTGTGGAGCGATCATGGGGCAATGGCACCCAACCCTCAATCCCATCACTCCTGCTTTGGCTGGCCTGGTGCCATTGTGTGTTATAACCTGGTCGTCTGGACAGTTGTTCTGCTGTTTGGCCATTCAATTGATTTGCATATTATGCTTTTAATATTATAGATTATTATATACTGGCAGACTCTACATTTATATGTTAATGGAATTCCTTGCTTAACTGTTCTCTTATTTCTGAAATACCCTTGGTTTCCAGATGAGAAAATAAAAAGACCCAGAAAGGCAAAGTATCTTACACTGAGGTAGAGGCAGAGTTGAGACAAATTATACAGTGCAAACAAAGAATGCCAAAAGATGACATTTGATCCAAGTCTGCTAAGAAGAAACCAGTGGCTCTTTGGGACCCTTTATGTGTGCAAGTGAATATCTATTTTTCATTCAATATTAAGAAACTATAGATCTTATTACTCAACCTGAATTTTTGCCTTGTTATGGGCATAGTAGTCAGGAACAGGTGGTTCCCAGACAGCTTCTCCTGTCATGCCTGAGTAAAACAGACAAGGACCTGATGACAATAGGAAGTATAGGATGGTACAAGATTACTGCTGTTTCATGTTTCCCCTAAAGCCCAGGATCCAGACAGCAAGACAAAAAAGAACTGGGCTCTTCCAGAGTCTCTGACATATTTTCTTTGGGATTTTGAGCAAGTCTAACCTTTCACTTTATGCTCTATTCAATGTGAACCTCTCTCTCTCTCTCTCATACACACACACACACACACACACACACAGAGAGAGAGAGAGAGAGAGAAAGAGAGAGAGAGAGAGAGAGAGAGAGAAATATGTGCTTTTTCCTGAAGCCTTTGAATTTGCTGATGCTAGGCCTGCTCTTCTCAGTCCCCGTGTGCCTCCATATCCTCCTGGGTAAATTTGACCATTTTTTAATGTCGTAATGTCAGAAACATATCAGGCTCATGAAGCTAGCTTTCCAAGATCCCTGCAACTGAAAGTAAACTCTACCTCCTGTGAAGCCTCATAGCTCTTTTTATAATTTTTCAGCACAATCCCCTTTATTTCTAATCTAATATCTTGTACAACCAGGTATAAATAGTTATTGACAAAAATAATGGTAATATTTGATCTTAACAACAACTGGTGGGGTAGGTAAAACAAGGATCACCATTCCCGTTTGACATATAATAAAACAGAATTTTAAAAGGTAAAGGATCACATGGTCATTATTAATTTTGGTGAAAAGAGATCCTGGATTTTGTCAGGGAAGGTCAGTGAGGTTCATAGAAATAGTATCATTTTAAAAGATTGGTAAAAGTTAATTAAGTCAATTCCTCTGTCTTTATGAAGTTGTTATCTAAACTAGTAAAATATTTGCTTCATTAGAAGATATGTTTTCTCTTTCTGCAGTATTTCACAATGTAATCATCACATAAGGGATTATAGTTTAATCCAACCGAAACCTAGTCTTCTGTTTTTCCCTTTTGCTCTATCTAGACAATGAACAGAAATAAGGTTTCTCTCTTCACTTAACCATTGTCAAGATTATCCCAGAGCCCTTAACACACTCTAGATTGCCTAAAATGTTGGAAATATGGCTTGGAACCTAAACAGAAAAGCCTAGGTGTAGACTCGGGGACTTTTTAAGCCAAATTGTATTTTTCTCTGGATTATTTTGTAAGCTAGTATCAGGGCATGTCAAGAAAAGACTCAAGATTACCCAGGACAAGTTTGTAAATAGAAACAAAAAACTATAGATTAAGAGAGATTCAAAAAATGAAAGTTGTGGACATGCTGGTTGACTTTAATCCACTAAAGCTTATACAATACATGCAAAAAGGAAAATGCACTCAAAACCTCCACAGGAGGTTAAATGTGTCTTGGTCATAGCCTCTCATGCTGCTAATTTATCAACCTAGGTAACAAGGTGAGCAACACTAGTTTAATTGTCAAGTTTAGAAAGAACATTCTCTGATGAAGAACTATAAACCATCAAGAAGCCTTGTGGTTAGGAACTAAACATTATGTAATTGGCTTCCCAGGGCCCTGTTTCTTTTGAGGCCTATTTGGAGTCAGAGCTGCATATTTGACAAAGTAATTTTTGCAGTTTTCAGGAGCCAGGACAGCTGTGAAAAGAGTGAGTTGGATGGGGTTCTGCCTCCTCCACCATCCCAAAGCTTTGCCAACACCAGTTTCTAAAACCTTTTCCACCACTGAAAGTACAAAGGGGAAATAGTTGTATGTGCTTTTCACAACCCTGAAAAAGCCTGGCACTTAGGTACTTCTTGTTCCAACATGCACACTGAGTAAATTCAAAATTGGAATGGTTGGAGGTTAAATATGAGGCACTGGTGTGTGTGTGTGTGTGTGTGTGTGTGTGTGTGTGTGTGTTGTTGTTGTTTGTTTGTTTGTTTAGAGATTCTCATTTCTATTCATAACTTCTCTAAATTGTCTCTAAATTAAAACTGTTAACACCTATTCACTCTACAACATGAAGCCTTGAAGAGGAGTTTCAGATTTACAATCTCCTCACACATGTCTTTAAAGTTTCTTAATACCACTTACTTTATTTCTCACTCTAGATGGACTTAGAATTAGCAATGCATGTTTTCAGAAATTCAGACATATGAAAGCTCAGTGAGGAGTGAAGTTTCTAGGACTGGCTATGTAATTTTTAGAGCTTAGCACAAAGTAAAAATGTGCAACCCTTTGTTAAAATTATTAATATTTCATGGTGGGTATAACAAAGCATTAAGACAAACACAGACCCTTTTAATTATGGGGCTCTGTGCAATTCCACAGATGGTGCAATCATAAAGTTATCCCTGTTCTCTGTTTACAGAGTCCAGAACACATTGGTGATTCTGAAATTCAAACTATCTCTTGACAAAAAACCTTATATGTTTAATATTTATTAAACTATAGTCCCCTAAATGATTATTAAATTTCAGAATGCTTCAGGAAGAGAAAATAATTTTCTTAATGATGCAAAGAATCATTCAAAGACTAAACTAGTTTAGATGACAACCTCCTAAAAGCAGAGGAATTGACTTAATGAAATCTGATCAATCTTTTATTTATTTATTTATTTTTAAATATGGAACGCTTCACAAATTTGCATGTCATCCTTGCGCAGGGGCCATGCTAATCTTCTCTGTATCGTTACAATTTTAGTAAATGTGCTGCCAAAGCAAGCACTGATCAATCTTTTAAAATGGTACTACTTCTGTGACCCTCACTGACCTTCCCTGACAAAGTCCAGGATATATTTTGACCAAAATTAACAGCCCATATTGGCTTTTTGCCACTTCACATTTATTCCCAGGACCAGTGCATGACTGCTGCTCTCCTCCCACACACTTGTGTCAGAGCATTTGCTAGTTAATATTTATTTAAAACAAAAACTTTCAAGATGAAAATTTTGGTGATTTTTGTTGGACTTGCACAGAATAGGGAGTTGTGTAGTCTAAGCCTTCTCTCAGAACTGCCACTATACAATGTGACCTTTGACATATTTGTGATACCTAAGTGGCTGGTTGTACTTTCCTTTTGTTGAAATAGCAAAAGCCAAATAAAAAGGCTATAACAACTGATAGAATTTTGCCCAGGTCCAATACTGAATGTCTGGTTTGCTTTAGAAGTATTGACTGTTTTATCTCTCTGGCCCTCAGTACCTGCTTCCTCCCTCCCCATATACACACCATCATCTGAAAATCTTTCTTAGCAGGAAGGTACTTTATTTTATTAAGAGATGCGTATTCAGCAATATCTTGTCAGTGGGCTGGTATTTTCACTTTGTCTACACAAGGAAGCTGCTTTGACTAAAATCTGGGAAAAAAATAAACAGGTACAGGTAGAAAATAATACTTACAATAATTTTACATATACATTTAGTTTTTAGGGCTAGATAATTGATTTAGTTATTTTCTATCCTGTTATTCTAGTGCTATGAAGGCACTAGCTAGAAATCAGAGTTATAGGGAAATAAAGAAGTTGATTCTCAGCTTATTTTCCCCAGGGTTTCTGAGGGGACTATACCCTCTCTCCTGAAAGGGTGTTGGAAGGGGCCTATGCTTTTAATTCCACATAAAGTATAACTATGGCCTGCTCAAATGTCCCTCTTTGCAGTAGTACTCTGACAGCAGAGAGCTGCAACAGGCATAGAGCCAGTTTGGGCTTGGCTTGGGGTTCCAGTCTTGGGCTGAAACTGGAACTGGGACCATTTCCAGTCAGCCCTATGGCTGGTACTACCTCCCTAATCTGCTTCCTGGATAGACTGTAGAACAGGCTAAACCAGGCCACCTTAAGGATAGTGTCAAGGGAAAGGTGAGGGAGTGATGATGTTTTTTTTAGCTCCTGCATTTTAATTGTGTCTGACTGCCTGCCTTACCTTAAGCAAAACCAGTAGATTATTTTTAAATAATCTGTTTTCTGAAGAACCTCAGGCAAGGATTAAGGTCGTTGGCTCTGGGGCATTGAAGACCTGCATTAATTTCAGAGTCATAAAAACCTAGATGGCTACCAAAGTCTGATTAGCCAACTCAGTCCAGTTCAACATGCACTTATGGAGCCAATCATTGTGTGACAGGCCGTTACTAAGAAATAGGGGGTAGAAATTGTACTGAAGCCTAATTCCTGCCCTTCAGGAATTCACAGCCTGCTTACAAAGCCAAAGGAGTAAACAGATG
The DNA here is from genome assembly GCA_011751065.1 of Lasiurus cinereus. Classification (NCBI taxonomy): domain Eukaryota; kingdom Metazoa; phylum Chordata; class Mammalia; order Chiroptera; family Vespertilionidae; genus Lasiurus; species Lasiurus cinereus. The sequence continues at coordinate 6,204,539 of JAAGEH010000013.1, forward strand.
ATTTCAATGGAATGTGACTAATGATAGGCAATAGATGAGAACTCAATGTCTTGAATGCATTGAGGAGGGGCACCCAACCCAGCCTAGGGGCATCAGGGAAGACTTCATATAGGAGGGATCAGCAGGTAAGGTTCAAACTTGAGTTAGTTAGAGAGAAAACAATGAGAATAAATGTCAAGGAATGAACAAGAACAAAGGTAAAGGAGTTTCTAACAATATTCTCTTCTCAGTGAACTGAAGAATTAAGAAAATTAAATACAAAAGTTGAATTGGTGAGAAATAAGAATGAAAAGGGAGGTGACTATAGAAGTAGGCATGGTGTGGAGGAAAGGAGCCACATGCTAACTTGACAAGCTCCAAGGAGGCCTGCGTGGCAGTCTTGCAAACTCAGAAACCTAAAATAACCACAAAAGATGGTCTGAAAATTAAATATTTAACTGCAAACAGGTTATAGTGGGTAGTCATGTCTTAGTCTGATATTTTCCCTGACAAAGATCAACATATCTTTATTGAGCCCAATTTCCTTTGTGCCTCTAAGATAACATATCTGTGGGACATCTAGGTAACTTGTAACTTCTTGTTTACCCTGAACCCCTCAGGGCACAACAAATGGCACAGGAACATTCCCTCATTGTTATTGTTATCAAGTTAATTGTCAACTAATAAAGTATCCTACATAAAATAAGAACATGTCCATCATTTCTCTTTTTACCCTATCCCAGAGGTTTCCCGGTTTTGCTTTATCCCACCTCCTTAATCTATCATCAATGAATTTCATGTAACTTATGTCTCTTTCCTTTGATTGCTATGTACAAATACAGATGTAACCCTCCATTTTCCTGAGCATTATCTCAATTCATTGAGATTCTGCTTCTTGGCATATGTCAACTGTTTGGCTCAAATAAATTCACAAACATTTTTTACAGGTCTGAATTATTTTTTACGTTAACAAGGAGAATAGTCACATTAAAGAGTTTAGTGTATATCCTAAAGATAGTGGGAGACAGGAGTTTTAAGCAGGAAGATTCATCAGATGAAATGTCACTGGAGCCTGGCCAGCATGGTTCAGTGGTTCAGCATCAACCTATGAGCCAGGAAGCTACGGTTCAATTCCCAGTCAGGACACATGCCTGGATTTTGGAATCCATCCCCAGTGGGGGGCATGCAGGAGGCAGCCAATCTATGATTCTCACTCATCATTGATGTTTCTGTCTCTCTTCCTCTCCCTTCCACTTGGAAATCAATACAAATATTTTTTAAAGAAGTGTCACTGGAATGCAGTGAATATATAAATGAATAAACAAATCTATGCCAAAACTCTAAAATGTGCAATGTTTTCCCATAAATATACAGAATAAAGCCATAATTCATTGGTTCGGTTCTCTTCAAGCTGTTCTAGGCTACATATCCATTCTCAGCTCACTCTGTTTTGTAGTCACATAAACTTTATTTTCCACTCATTTAAAGCTCATGCAATTCCCCATTACTAATTGGTTCCTTTCTCCTTTCTTTTTTGGTATGTTCATAATAATTATTTGTGAGAAAGGTCAAGTATTATTTTATCTCAGATATCTTTCCTGATCTACAGTTACTCTCTTCCTCCTCTGTCACCCCATGGCGCCCTGTTCATGCCTTATAACTTTTCACACAGTGTTGTAACATCCATTTCCCTGAGTATTCATTCCTCACTTGGTATGAGCTGCTGCTTGAAAATAAAAATGTCTTATTTACTTCTCCATTTCCATAATGTTACATAGTCAGCATTCAATAAATGTTGGTTGAAAAATCTAAGGATTAAGTGATTGAAATAGAAAGTTTGAAACAGACTACTCTAGTCATTTTTGGCACTAGCAGACCTCAATTGTGAAATGTAGTAGAAAGATCAATCAGAGCTGGGGAGTGGAGGGTGAGATAAGGCTTCAGATTCCTGCCTATGCTCTGCCATTCATTGTCTGCAACCATCATTTCCTGTCTTTGTAACTCAGTGTCCCAAGCTATATATTAGTTCAACTGATTTCCTGAAAGATTTTCAATCTCTCTCCAATTCGAGAGCTAATTGTTTCAAAGTTTATTATTTATCTGTCCACACTTCTATTTCCTATAGGAATACAGAGACAATGGCAAGGGTAATGATAAAATATTTGGGTTGAGAATAAAAAATTTCAAGTCAGCCGGAACCGGTTTGGCTCAGTGGATAGAGTATTGGCCTGTGGACTGAAAGGTCCCAGGTTTGATTCTGGTCAGGGGCATGTACCTGGGTTGGGGGCACATCTCCAGTGTGGAGCGTGCAGGAGGCAGCTGATCGATGTCTCTCTCATCAATGTTTCTGACTTTCTATCACTGGGAAAGATATCTAAGACACACACACCTCTCTCTCTCTCTCTCTCTCTCTCTCTCTCTCTCTCTCTCTCTCTCTCTCTCTCTCTCTCTCCTCTTATATATAATCTAGCACCAGTAGCCCATCAAAGCCCATACAGAACATTCCACAAAGTGAATCTTAAGCTACACTCCATAGAGTACATACTTACTCTTTTGCAGCTTTCATACTCCAATAGATTTGTTGTCTTAAAAAGGTAGGGGTTTTCCTGGAACTTGCTCTGAAACCAAAGTCACCACAGCATAAGCCAGATAAGAAATAAATGAATTAAACATATTAACAAGAAGTGTCCTGGTTGCCTGTCAAAAATTAAACTTAACAACATCTACAAAATGGTGGCTAATAGAATATGTCAATGAGTATTTAATTTGCCTGCTTTTCCTTCAATATGAAAACAGAGCACAGGTTCTTTTCTGATTCCTTTTCACTACTTCCAAAGTTCCGTAAACCTGGCCCATTTGTCCTTCCAAGGTTGAACAATGTTGGGTTGGTTAAGCCCAGAGAACTGAGTGTCAGAGTTCTAGGAAAGAGTATGAAAATAAGTAATGTTAACAATTTAAAATGATAGCATTTGCATAATGCTTTACAGTTAAAATTCCCTTTTGCATAAATCATTTTAATCATTCTAATAATAATACTTTTGTAAGCTGGAGGGCCTTTACATGTGCTTTACTCTTTGGGCAGTTATTGCCACCTATTTCTTCCTAATTCTATCAATGCTTCAGATCTCAGCTCAAAGATCACTTTATCAAGGTAACCTTCCCTGACTTTACTGTCCATTATAAGTCTATCAAACTCATTCCACTAGTATCTTTCTTTGTTTCTCTTATCATAATTACAATTTTACATGAGTGGGCATCAATACTTAATTATTATATCTTTATAATATAAAACTGTTATTGAGAAGTGGCTATCTCATCTTTTCACCCTCCATAACATCTCAGGAAAGGTAAAGGTGACAATATGATCAGGTCTTACTAATGCAATATGAACACAAGTGATATGTATCATTTCTGGGCCAAAAAAAAAATTGAAAAGCAGGTGTGCCTTCTTTATTCTCTCTTTGTACTTCTGTCTGGATACAGAGGTTTCTGAGGCCCTAAGGAAGTGGTTCTCAGACTTGACTGAATGTAAGAATCACTCAAGAACTTAAAAAATTGACACCTCTATGGTAAACCAGGCCAATCAAATCTCTGTGCATGGAAACCCAGGCATCAGTATTTTTTAAGCTCTTTAGGAGATTCTAATAGGTAACCAAAGTTTGAGAACCACTGCTTAGGGATGTCTTCTGGATCCCCAAATTGTGAAAAATTGCTCTCTGTTGAGAGGAATATCTATATTGGGCTCTCATGTGAGCAAGAAATAAACCTGATGTTAAACCAAATAAATTTGAATGATCTGTTTGTTATATCAACTATTTTATCCTTACTAATATATTCCCACCTTTATCTCCAGAATTTACCACAGGGCTAGACCATTATTAGGTGCATAATTATTATTTATTTGAGAAAGGTATTATTATAATTATATTTACATATTAAATTCAAGTGGCTAAGTAACCTACCGAAGATTGCACAGCTAGAAAGCAGAACTCTGAATTTAAAAACAGCTCTCTGATTACAAAATGATTATACTTCCTACTCTACTATGATGTTTGACTTTGCACATGAAGACACCATAGGAATTCAGAAACACTGGTTCTCACTTTAACATTCCTCAGAGGTAACAATTAGTGGGGTGTGATGGTCTCAGGATTCTGGCAGCTAATGGTGGGGCTATTAGTAAAGAATGAAGGAATAGAAAGCCATTGATTGGAGTAGATGGAAGTTGGTGGGTGCTAATGCTCTTTATCTGAGTCTTAGGTTGCCTGTTTCAGGACAAAGACCTATACATCAAACTTTTTCATGACACCAGAAACCCAACTAATAGAATATAATGTTTTATAGTAGAACTATAAATACCTTAGCCCTGGACCAAATCAAGATCTCTTAAAATAGTCTTGTTGACTCTATTTTTTTCCTGCTTCTTCCAATTTTATTTAACATATCTACCTAAATACACCTGCATCATATCACTTCATAGCTCAAATATATATATATATTTCCCATAGAAATTTCTGTTTTTAAATTAACTAATTATTTTTTTCAATCACAATTTATCGCCTCTATGCCCTCTTCTACCTCCACCCATTCCTCTCCACCCCCGTAATCCCCACACTGTTGTACGTCTATGAGTTCTCTCTCTCTTTCTTTTTCTTTTTGCTCAATCCTTTCACACACGCCCAAACCCACTTCTGTCTGCCTGCTCTCTAACCATTACTCTCTATCTGTATTTTGCTTGGTAGGTCAGTTTGTTCATTAAATTCCACATATGAATTAAATCATATGGTACTTGTCTTTCCTTGACTGGCTTATTTCACTCAGCATAATATTCTCCAGGTCCATTCATGCTAGCACAAAGAGTTAATTTTTCTTCCTTTTTACTTTACTGCTGAGTAGTATTTTATTGTGTAAATGTACCACTGCTTTTTTATTCATTCATCTATTCATGAATCCTTGGGTTGCTTCCAGATCTTGGCTATTGTAAATAATGCTGCTATGAACATAGGGGTAGTTTTATTCTTTCAAATTAGTATTTCAGGTTTTTTTGGATAAATTCCCAGAAGTGGAATCACTGGGTCATAAAGCAGTTCCATTTTTAATTTTGTGAGGTAATTTCATTCTGCTCTCCATAGTGGCATTACCACCAGCAGTATACTAGGGTTCTTTTTTCTCTATATCCTTGCCAACACACTTTTGTTCATTAATTAATGGTGACCATTTTGGAAGGTGTGAGATGATACCACATTGTAGTTTTAGTTTACATTTCTGTCATGATTACTGACATTTAGCATAATTTCATGTCTGTTGGCCATCTGTATGGTCTCTGGAGTGTATTCAGGTCCTTTGCCCATTTTTTTTTAATTGGATTGTTTGTTTCTTTGGTGTTTAGTTTTTTAGGTACTTTATGAATTTTGGATATTAACCCCTTATCAGATGCATCATTGGTGAATATCTTCTTCCATTCAGTTGTTTGACTTTTCATTTTGAGGACTGTTTCCTTTGCTGTGGAAAAACTCCCATAGCAATTTCACATCATTATGCCCAAACCACTTAAAAAAAATCCTCCATAATCTTCTCCTGTTATATCCAGCCAATTTTTATCTCTGAGCCCTCCTTTACACAGGATCAATGACCTCTTTATACCCTATACACACCATCTTGAAATCCTTCTTTATGTTGAGGTCTGCTTTCTATTCCACTCTGTGTATGTCCCATAAAAATCATCAAATATTTTTATACTACTCTGATCCATCTAGTTTTTTTTCCTAGTTGTTATGCTTTGTGTGTTAGTTTCATCCCTCTGGAGGAGTTTGTAGGCAACTTGGTTGGCAGGCCCCCATATAAGTTTTCTTTATTTGTGTAATTGTGATGATTACTTTCTTTTTTTAAATATATTTTATTGATTTTTTACAGAGAGGAAAGGAGAGAGACAGAGAGTCAGAAACATCGATGAGAGAGAAAGATTGATCAGCTGCCTCCTTCAATGGGGATGTGCCCGCAACCGAGGTACATGCCTCCAACTGGAATCGAACCTGGGACCCTTCAGTCCGTAGGCCGATGTTCTATCCACTGAGCCAAACCAGTTTCGGCTGATTACTTTCTTTACAGAGATAGTTGGCAAGGCACTCCTGAATACATTATTCAATTTGACAGTCCCACTCACCTTATGAAATAAATATTGATTTCCTATTTCCCAAAATGTTTATCAAGGATCTGCTAAGCGCCGAGACTGGTTTGGCTCAGTGGATAGAGCGTCGGCTTGCAGACTGAAAGGTGCCAGGTTTGATTCTGGTTGGGGGCATGTACCTTGCTTGCAGGCACATCTCCACTGTGGGGTGTGCAGGAGGTGGCTGATTGATGTCTCTCTCTAATCGATGTTTCTGATTTTCTATCTCTCTCCCTTCTTCTTTGTAAAAAATCAATAAAATACATTTTAAAAAAAGAATCTGCTAAGCAGTGTACAGAGAAAATATTTCTAGACTCATTTTATGACAAATGAGAACATTGAAAAAATTGTGAAAAAAATGAATTATTCAAGTTCACAAGGTTAAAAACCAACTGATCTATAACTCCAACTCAGGCTTAACATTCAATATCCAAGGTTCTCTCTATTACCTATAATATTTCCTTTTTTAATTTGTAAGTTTTATTTTATTTTAATTTTTATTAATGTATTACATGTGTACATATCTTCCCATTGCCCCCCACAGCCCACTCCAATACATGCTCTCACCCCACAGTGTCTCTCCAGTTCCATGCAGGTTGATACAAATGGTAAGAATTCCTTCTTTTTTTATGGCAGCATATTATTCATTCCATTGTGTAGATATACCATACTTTTCTGAACCAGTCAACAGCACCTAGGCTGTTTCCAAATCTTAGCTATTGTAAATTGTGCTGCTATGAACATATGGGTGAATATATCCTTTCTGACTAGTGTTTCTAGTTTCTTAGGATATATTCTTAGGAGTGGGAATACTGGGTCAAATGGGAGTTCCATTTTTGGTTTTTTGAAGAAACTTCATACTGTTCTCCACAGTGGCTTTACCAGACTGCATTCCCACCAGCAGTGCAGGACAGTTCCTTTTTCTCTACATCCTAGCCAACACATATTCTTTGCTGATTTGTCGATGATTGCCATTCTGACAGGTGTGAGATGGAAAACCTTGCTACGTATAGTATTCTTGGATTCAGACCCTTTCTTTGCATGACTTTGTATATTTTATCCCATTCCCTTCTGGCCTGCTGAGCTTCTGTTGAGAAATCAATTGCTAGTCTTATGGGGGTTCCTTTGTAGGTAACTTATTTTCTCTCTCTGGCCACTTTTAAGATTCTTTCTCTGTCGTTGGTGTTTGCCAATTTAATTATAATGTCCCTTGGTGTGTGTCTTTTGGGGTTCATTTTGCTTGGGACTCTGTGAGCTTCTTGGATTTGTATGGGTTTTTTCTTTCCTATATTGGGGAAGTTTTCTGTCATTATTTATTCAAACAGGTTTTCTATTCCTTATTCAGATTCCACTCTTTCTGGAACCCCTATTATGGGGAAGTTATTTTGTTTCGTGTTATCTCAAAGTTCCCTTAGGCTCTCCTCTTCCTTTTTAATTTTATTTTCTAGAAGCTGCAGTACTTGAGTATTTTTTCCTGACTTGTCTTCTAGCTCAACAATGTGTTCCTCTGCGTCTTCTAGTCTACTTTTGATGCTTTCTATTGAGTTCTTTATAGCAGTGATGTTGTTTTATACTTCTTGTTCTTTATAATTTCCTCTTGGTTCTTTCTTATATTGTCGAATTTGTATTCCATTCTTTTCAGCCACCTTATAACCATTTCTCTGAACTCTTCCTCTGGCAGGTTTTTTGCTTCTATTTTGTTTACTTCCTTTTCTGGTGATACCTGCTTTTCTTTCATATGCAGGGTGTTTCTTTGTCTGCCCATGGCATTCTTCTCTGGGAGTCTGGTTATGTAGTTCTCTCTACTGCACTTATTTACAGGCACAAAACATAACATGACCAGGTACAATACAAAAGGCACTGAACAGAAATGTATTCATGATGTTAATAACCACAAATAAGGTGACCACCAAGAAAGACAAATTAGGGGTAAATAGGAAAGAAGAAGAGAGAAAGGAGGAAAGAAGAAAAGAAAGAAGTGCCAAAATTAAATTGGGAGAAAGTAGAAAAAAAGATGGAAAAAAAGAAGAATTAGATAAGAGAAAGAAAAAAAAGCAGGAGATAAAAGAAAGAGAATAACAAAGGGGAACAAATTATATATATGAGGAGAAAACTCCAATAGAAAGCCAGTAATCCCAACAAGTATCTAGAGATTAATACAAACTACAAATAACAACTAATATCAAGGGAGGTGAGGGAAAACAGAGGTCAAAAACAAAGTAAACAAAAAGGGAGAAAAAATGGTGGCGGAATAGAGGGACATTTCTGGAGCCTTATCGCTTGGCAGACGGAGAGAGCAGCAGAGAGTCGTACTGAGAGTGTTTGTTGGCAAGGTCAGAGTGAGTTATCCTCCAGGGGAAGGTGGGGGACTGCTGGACGGGGCTCCCCATACCAGGCAGCCCCACTGCCACGGGGTTTTTGTCTGCTGGAGCCACCAGAGCGAACACAGAGATCATGACATCTTGCAGCGGGAAGTTGATGTCTACGATGGTCTGAAAAGCTAGCTGCAGCACCCACCAGAACACTACTCGGTGCAGACATTGGGACTCAGAGGAGCTCCACACACCACAGGGAAAGGTCAGATTTCACCTGGGATAAGGTGAGGTCTCCTGTCCTGCAGAACAGAGACACACACACTGTGGGAACTGGACTGTGGGAAAGCTGCTCCTAAGATAAATCAACAGATGTGGGGCAGGGCATGATCCCTAAATGTGGAAGGGGGCTCTCAGAGCTATTAACAGAGGTGAGCTCTAGAAAACAATCCATTTTGATCTGAGGCAGAAGGACAGCCTGGGAGTTATTACAGTGCCCCAGCTGCTTGAACAGGAGTGGGGAAGGGGGAGTGCACAGACTGCACTCTTTTCTCTTAAACCCTGGCTTCTGATTGCTAAGCCCAATACATAGGATCACCCAAATGGGGACATCATAAGAGACTGCAGGGAAAAGTTGTATTTCTGGAACCTGGGGATCAGAGTGCAAAATAACCATCAGAGAATCACCTCTGAAGCAACCCACACCCACAAACAGGTATTGAGTACCACAGAGAAAGCAGTATCTAAACACAGGCTAGAGAGGACCTATAGTCTCAGAGGTCAATTCAAAAACACTGCCACCCAGGGGATGACTCACAAATTGACTCTTGTGTAATCAAAAAAGAATAAAGAGATTAAGACACTCCGCCTGCTTAAAAACCAGGACTGGCTTACAACACTAAGCAGAAGTGGAACTCAGGGAACAGCAATACCGTCCCAACTAGGAAACAGGTGTGCCAAACAGAACAATAGAGGAAGTGAATGACCTCCATTACTGCCCAATCTATTCTTTTATTTTTAATTTTTTATTTTTTCATCTTTTAATTAAAAAACTATTTTTTTTCTTTCTTCACCAATTGATTTTACCTACCGTGGTACCTCAAGATACGAGTTTAATTCGTTCTGTAACCTTGAGGAGTGGGAAACTATGAGACGCTCAAGTCGCAGTAAACTGGTGGGTCGTGTGCAGCCGGCCTATCCATGCAATTACTCCTATCTCAAATGTTGCTCGTATTTCAAAGCAAAAATCGCTCACTTGACAGCTCGTATCTCAAAAATCTCGTATGTTATGGCACTGGTATCTTGAGGTACCACTGTATTTAATTATTACGCTCTTATTATCAACCAGTATTATTATTATTACTATTTTACCTTTTTGGAAAAAAAGTGTCATTATATTTTCTCTATATTTTACTTTGGGATTAGAGTTATACATCTATTTTCATCTTTCCTTTAGCATGATTTTATACTTGCTCAACTCTACCTTTATTCCAACACTTTCTTACTAACTTTCCCCATTTTGTTTTCTTGTTTCTCTTACCCTTTTCCAAATTTAGATTTTCCCTATTCTTCCTTTTTACCTGGTTAAAATTTCACCCCACTTATATATCTAATTTCAAATCACCTACTCCAAGTCCATACACATGTCACTCTACCTTGTCTTCACTATCCAAAAAATTACTTTTCTCTATGTCCTTTTGTTGTTTGCTTGAATGTTGATTATATCGATTTTTATACTTTTTTGGGAGATTGTTTTTGTTTATTCTACTTGTTATACTTTGCTTTTTGTTTTCCTTGTTTTCTTTTTTTTTATTGTGTTACATATATACATATCTTCCCATTGCCCCCCATCCCTGCCAGGCATGTTCCAATCCCCCTCCCCCGTGTCTTGTGTTCATTGGTTATGCTTATATGTATGCATACAAGTCCTTTGGTTGATCTCTTATCTACCCCACCTATCCTTCATCTTCCTGCTGTAATTTGACAGTCTATCTGAGGCTTTACTGCCTCTGAATTTATCCTTTTGTTCACCAGTTTATAATTTTCTATATTATCCACAAATGAGTGATATCATGTGGTGTTTCTCCTTCATTGACTGGCATATTTCACTTAGCATCAGGCTCTACAGTTCCATCCAGGTTGCTGCAAATGATAAGAATTCCTTCTTTTTAATGGCAGCATAGAATTCCATTGTGTAGCTATACCATAGTTTCTGATCTACTCATCTGCTGATGGGCACCTAGGCTGTTTCCAAATTGTACCTATTGTAAATTGTGCTGCTATGAACATAGGGGTGCATAAATTCTTTCTGATTGGTGTTTCTATTTTCTTAGGATATATTCCTAAGACTAAGAATGCTCGGTCAAATGGGAGTTCTATTTTTAGATTTTTGAGGAGACTGTATACTGTTCTCCACAGTGGCTGCACCAGTCTGCATTCCCACCAACAGTGCACAAGGATTCTTTTTTTCTGCATCCTTGCCAACACTTGTCATTTGTTGATTTCTTGATGATTGCCATTCTGACAGGTGTGAGATGCTATCACATTGTCATTTAATTTGCATCTCTCGGATAATCGGTGACTTTAAGCATGTTTTCATGTGTTTTTGGCCTTCCTTCTGTTGTCTTAAGAAAAGGTTCAATTTCAGTCCATTGCCCATTTTTTTATTGGATCATTTATCTTCCTTTCATTAATTGTATAAGATGGTTGTAGATGTTGGAAATTAAACCTTTATCAGTGATAACATTTGCAAATATGTTCTCCCATACAGTGGGCTTTCTTCTTGTCTGTTGATGGATTCTCTGGCTGTGTAAAAGAATGTAGTCCCATTTGTTTATTTTGTCCTTAGCTTCTATTGCCCTTGGAGCAGTATCAATGAAGAAGTTCTTTTGGCATATGTCTGAGATTGGGCTGCCTGTGGATTCCTCTAGTATTCTTATGTTTTCCCATCTAATGTTTAAGTCCTGTATCTATTTTGAATTTATTTTTTATATTTGGTGTAAGTTGGTGATCCAGTTTCATTTTTTTTGCATATATCTGTCCAATTGTCCCAACACCATTTATTGAAGAGGCTATCTTGGCTCCATTGTACGTTCATGCCAACTTTGTCAAATATTACTTGAGCATACTGGTTTGGGTGGATATCTGGATACTCTATTCTATTCCATTGGTCTATTTGTCTGTTCTTGTGCCAGTACCAGGCTGTTTTGAGAAGAGTTGCTTTGAAATATAGCTTGAAATCTGGTATTGAGATTCTACCTACTTTATTCTTCTTTCTCAGGATTGCTGTGACTATTCAATGTCTTTTTTTTTTGTTCCAGATGAATCTTTAAGGAGTTCTTTCTAGGTCTGTGAAAGACGTCGTTGGTATTTTAATGTGTAGTGCATTGAATCTATAGACATTTTAATGATGTTGATTCTCCCAATACATGAGCATAGTATGCTCGTCCATCTTTTTTACATCTTCTTCCATCTCTTTTTTTAGTGTCCTGTAGTTTTCTGCATATATGTTTTTACCTACTTAGTTAGGTTTATTCCTAGGTATATTAATTTTTTGTGTGTGATGGTAAATGGGATTGCTTTTTTACTCTATCTTTTCATAATTTCACTAGTAGTTATACAAATGCCACAAATTTCTTGGTATTAATTTTGTATCCTACTACATTGTCAAATTGATTTATTAAGTTTATTAGTTTTGGGATGGAGTCCTTTGGGTTTTTTATTTACAGTATCATGTCATCTACAAATAAGGACAGCTTTACTTCTTTTCCAATTTGGATGCCTTTTATTTCTTCTCCCTGTCTAATTGCAATTGCTAATACTTCCAGTACTATGCAGAAAAAGAGAGGTGAGAGTGGGCATCCCTGTCTTGTTTCTTTTCTTAGGGAAAATTGTTTTAGTATCTGCCCATTGAGTATGATGTTAGCTGTGGGTTTATCATATATGGCTTTTATGATGCTGAGGTATGGTCCTTCTATTCCCACCTTGCTGAGAGTTTTTATCAAGAAAGAGTGTTGGATTTTGTCAAATGCTTTTTCTGCATCAATTGATATGACTATGTGATTTTTATCTCTAAATTTGTTAATGTAATGTATCGAGTTTATTGATTTGCAGATATTGTACCTTGCATTTCTGGGATAAATCCTACTTGGTCATGGTGTATGATCTTTCTCATGTACTGCTGGATCCGATTTGCTATAATTTTGTTGAGGATTTTGGCATCTGTGTTCATGAGAGATATTGGCTTATAATTCTCTCTCATTGTGTGGTCTTTATCTGGTTTTGGTATTAGGGTGATGCTGGCTTCATATAAGGTGATTGGAAGTGTTCCTTCTTCCTGAATGTTTTTGAATAGTCTGAGGAGGATAGGTTTTAATTCTTCCTTGAATGTTTGGTAAAACTCTACTATGTAGCCATCTGGTCCCAGGCTTTTATTTGCTGGAAGCTTTTTGATGACTGCTTCAATTTCTTCCACAGTTATTGAATTATTCAGCTGTGTATATTCTTCCTGATTAAGTTTTTGAAGGTCATATTTTTCTAGGAATATGCCCATTTCTTGCAGGTTGTCCAATTTTTTGGAATAGAGTTGTTAATAGTATTTTTTAACAATCCTTTGTATTTCAGTGGGGTCTGTTGTTATTTCTCCTCTTTCATTTCTGATTTTATTTGGGTCTTCTCTCTTTGCTTCTTGGTGAGCCTGGCCAGAGATGCATCAATCTTGTTTATCCTTTCAAAGAATCAGCTCGTGATTTGTTGATCTTTTGAATTGTTTCTTTGGTTTCCATGTTGTTTATCTCTGCTCTGATATTTACTAATTCCTTCTTTCTGCATACATTGGGCTTTTCTAGTTGCTCTATTTCTAGCTAGTCAAGTTGTAGTGTTAGGAAATTTATTACCATTGTTAACTGTTTTTCGCACTAGGCTTGTAGAGCTATGAACTTCCCTATAAAAACTGCTTTCACTATGTCCCATAAATTTTGTATTGTTGTGCTGTCATTGTCATTTGTTGCCATGATGTTTTTTATTTCTTCCTTGATCTCTCTGGTTACTCAGTCATTATTTAATAGCATGTTGTTTAGTCTCCATGTGTTTGATTTCTTTGTATTGTTTTTATTGTAGTTGATTTTCAGTTTTATACCACGGTGGTCTGAGAAAATGCTTCATATGATTTCTATTTTCTTGAATTTGCAAAGACTTTTCCTATGACCCAACATATCGTCTATCTTTGAAAATGACCCATATTCTATGGAGAAGAATGTATATTCTGTGGCTATGGAATGTAATGTTCTGAAGATGTCAATTAATTTCATCTGGTCTAATGAGTCATTTAGGATTAATATTTCTTTTCTGATTTTTTGTTTAGAGGATTTGACCAGTGGTGACAGTGGGGTTTTAAAGTTTCCTACTATGATTATATTGCTGTAAATTCCTCCCGTAATATCCTCCATGAGTTTTTTTATGTATTTAGGTGCTCCCATATTTTGTGCATATATGTTTACCAGAGTGATTTCTTCTTTTTGGATTGTTCCCTTTAGTATTATGAAGTGGCCATATTTATCTCTTGTTATGTCCTTCACTTTGAGATCTAATTTGTCAGATCTAAGTATTGCAACCCCAGCTTTTTATCATTTCCATTTGCCTGAAATACCATCTTCCACCCCTTCACCCTCAATCTGTGTGTGTCTCTTTTCCTGAGGTGGGTTTCTTGTAGACACAGATATATGGACCATGTTTTCTTATCCAATCGGTTACCCTATGTCTTTTGATTGGAGCATTTAATCCATTTACATTTAAAGTTATTTTTGATAGGTACTTCTCTGTTGCCATATTTAGTCTTTACCCCTGAGTTCCTCTTTTGCTTCCTATTTCTTTTTTTACAGCAGACCCTTTAACATTTCTTGCATTGCTGTATTGGTGGTAATGTATTCCCTTAGCCCTTTTTTTGTTTGTGAAGCTCCTGATTTGTCCTTCAATTTTGATTGAACGCTGCGGGGTACAGTATTCTTGGATTCAGACCATTCCTTTGCATAACTTTGTATATTTCTGGCCTGATGAGTTTCTGTTGAGAAATCAGTAGATAGTCATATGAGGGTTCCTTTGTAGGTAAGTTTCCGTTTCTTTCTGGCCACTCTTAAGATTCTTACCCTGTCGTTGGTCTTTGCCAATTTAATTATAATGGGCCTTGCATCGGCTTTTTGGAGTTCATTTTGCTTGGGACTCTGTGAGCTTCTTGGATTTGTGTGGGTTATTTTCTCTCCTATATAAGGGAAGTTTTCTCTTATTATTTCTTCAAACACGTTCTCTATTCCTTGATCAGATTCTACTCTTTCTGGAACCCCAATTATGTGGATGTTGTTTTGTTTCATGTTATCCCCAAGTTCCCTTAGGCTTTCCTCTTGCTTTTTAATTTTTTTTCTAGAAGCTGCTGTATTTGGGTATTTTTCCTACTTTGTCTTCCAGCTCACTGATGCAGTCCTCTGCTTCTTCTAGTCTACTTTTGATGCTTTCTGTTGAATTTTTTATAGTAGTGATGTCATTTTTCATTTCTTCTTGATTATTATTCATTTGTTCTTGCTTCTTCTTTATTTTCTCTTGTCCCTTCTTCATTTCCTCTTGGTTCATCTTTATTTCCTCTTCGCTCTTACTGACATTGTTGAGTTTGTCTTCCTTTCTTTTCAGCCGCCTTATGACCATTTATCTGACCTCCTTCTCTGGCATATGTATTTCTTCTTCTATTTCGTTTACTTCCTTTTCTGGTGATACCTGCTTTTCTGTCATATGCAGGCTCTTTTTTTTTTCTGCCCATGGTATTTCTTCTCCGGGTGTCTGGTTATGTAGTTCTCTCTCATACATTGATTTAAAGGCACAAACTACAATATGACCAGGTACAACACACAAGAGTCTGAACAAAAATGTGTTCACTATGTTAATAACTACAAATAATGTGACCATCAAGGAAGAAAAATTAGGGGTAAATAGGGAAAAAGAAGAGAAAATGAGGAAAAAGAAAAGAAAGAAGTGCCAAAATCAAATTGGGAGAAGGAGAAAAAATAAAATAATAAAATAAAATAAAAGAAGAAGAAGAAAAGAGAAAGAAAAAAAGTCAGAGAGTAAAGAAAGAGAACAAGAGTGAAAAGCGCAACAAGTTATAGATGTGCGGAGGAAACTGCAATAGAATAGCCACTAATCCCAAGAAATGCAGGCAATAAGAAGCTGGGGATTAAGGCAAACTACAAATAACAACCAATATCAAGGGAGGCAAGGAAAAAGAGAGGTAAAAAACAAAGCAAACAAAAAGCAAAATAAAACAGGTAGAATAAGCAAAAACAATCTCACAAAAAAGTATAAAAATCCATATAATCACTGTTGAAGCAAACACTAACAAAAGGACCTAGATAAAAACAATTATTTTGGATAGTGAAGACAAGAAGAGAGGTTTGTATGGACTTGGAGTAGGGGATTTGAAATTAGATATGTAAATGGGTTGAAAACTTAACCAGGTTCAGAGAAAGAATAGGGAGAATCTAAAGTTGGAAAAGGTAAAGAGACACAAAACCACAAAATGGAGAAAGTTAGGAAGAGAGTGTTGACATAAAGGTAGAGTTGAGATAGAGTAAAATTATGCTAAAGGAAAGATGAAAATAGAATGTAGAACTCTAATCCCAAAGTAAAATTAAGAGCAAATAAAATGACACTTTTTTCCAAAAAGGTAAAATAGTAGTTGTAATAATACTAGTTGAAAATAAAAATGTAATAATTAAAAAGTTAAAATCAATTGGGAAAAAAAGAAAAAATATTTTTAATTAAAATATGCAAAAAATAAACATAAAAAATATAGAATAGGCAGTAGCGCAGGTCATTCAATTCTACTATTGTTTTGATTGGCACTTGTGTTTCCCAGTTGGGAGGGTATTGCAGTTTCCTGTGTTCCACTGCTGAGGTGTGTCTTAATCTCTTTATTTTTTTGTGATTATTCAAGAGTCAATTTTTGAGTCATTCATTGGGTGGCAGTATTTCGAAATTGACCTCTGAGACTAAGCACAGGACCTCTCTAGGCTGTGCTTATTTCCTGCTACTCTGTGGTCCTCAATACTGGTTTGTGGGAATGGATTGTCCCAGAGCTGATTCTCTGATGGTTACTCTGTGCTCCAGTCCCCAGGTTCCAGAAAAACACCCTTCACCTGCAGTCTTTCAAGATGTCTCCAATTGCGTGATCCTATGTATTGGGCTTAGCAATCAGAAGCCAGGGTCTGAAGAAGAGTGCAATCTGTGCTCTCCCCCTTCCCCACTCCTGTTCCAGTCTGTGCTTTCCCCCTCCCCCCTTTTAATAGCTCTGGGGGCCCCCTTCCACATTCATGGATCATGCCCTGCCCAAAATCCACGGATTTCTCTATGTGCAGCTTTCCCCCCAGTCCAGTTTCCACAGTGTGCATGTAATTCTGTTCTGCAGGACCAGAGACCTAACCTTATCCCAGGTGAAATCTGACCTTTCCCTGTGGCCTGTGGCCCTCCTCTGAATCCGAGTGTTTGTGCCAATTGGGGAGCAGTGTTCTGGGTCCCCCGGCTTTTTGGTGGGTGCTGCAGTTGTAGCTTTGCAGGCTGTCGTAGATATCCACTTCCCCCTGAAAGATGGCATGGTTTTCGTGT
This sequence comes from Lasiurus cinereus, assembly GCA_011751065.1. Lineage (NCBI taxonomy): Eukaryota > Metazoa > Chordata > Mammalia > Chiroptera > Vespertilionidae > Lasiurus > Lasiurus cinereus. The sequence goes on from JAAGEH010000013.1 coordinate 6,221,642, forward strand.
TCACGCTGGTGGCTCCGGGAGACAAAAATCTTGTGGCAGTGGGGCTGCCTAGTCAGCAGAGCCCTGTCCAGCAGTCCTCCACCTTCTCCTGGAAGATAACTGTCCCTTAAGTTGCTAACAAACACTCCCAGTGTGACCCTCAGTTCTTCTCTCTGTATGCTCAGCAACAAGGCTCCAGACATGTCCATCTATTCTGCCGCCATTTTTTCCCTGTCAGATATAAGTTTTGCTTCCCCAGCTTTTTTTAAAATTTCAATTCACCTGAAAAACCTTTTTCCATCCCTTCACCCTCAGTCTTTGTGTGTCTTTTTTCTGAGTTATATTTCTTGTAGATGGAAGATATATGGGTCGTGTTTTCTTATCCAATCAGTTACCCTATGTCTTTTGATTTTGGCATTTAATCAATTTACACTTAAGAGTGAAGCAGGAGGTGTGCCTATTAAAACACACAAGAGGAGAGGGCTGGATAATGGCAGCTGGCAGGACAAAGGTGGGGGGACAAAAAGAGAGTGTATGGGCATGTGGGGTGGGTGTGTGATTGTGTGAGTGATAGTTGAATCTTGAGGGAGCAGTGGGGGCTGTCAGTCCAAGATCTCTTGGATGGGGAGAGACTGCCATCCTAGCGTTCACCCCCTGGAATGTGGAACTTGGACACGGAGCTCACGTCATATTGAAGGGAAACAGGGCCTTTCTTTGGAAACTCACCAACACCGCCAGCTAGACAGGCATTGGAGTTGCCCTGTGACCCAATAGCCACACCAACCAAAGTCCTGCAGACCCTTGGACCCTGCATTCCCGTGGACCCTGCATTCCTGTGGACCCTGGGACTCTTTCCTCCAAAGCAGTGAGTGCAACCTCCCCCTCCCCAGCGACATCGGCACGGCTGCAGCAGAGGCCACACAGGTGCCCAGGCTTGCAATATTGCTGGCCACCAAAAGCGGAGTGTGTAGCGTGCCTTCGCACCTGTTTCTCGACACCCTAGTCCTTGTGTTTGCGCATCAGGGGCTAATTCCCACCCTCAGAACTCCCCAGTCACCGCACCTTTCTGCACACATCTGCAGAGGGCCTTTGCACCAGCTTGCGGACATGCCAGTCACTGTGTTTGCGAGTCAGAGGCTAGTTCCTGCCAGCAGAAATCCCGAGTCAACGTGCATTTTCACACGCTTCTGCAGTGGGCCTTAGCGCCAGCTTGTGGACACACCAGTCCCTGTGTTTGCGCATCAGGGTTGCCAAGTCTGTGGCACTCTAGACCCTGTGTTTGTGTGTCCTGGTCACCTTGTCTGTGGCATACACTCCTTTCTGGTTTGTGGAGCTCCCTGGTCACCATTGTTTGTGGTACGCCCTCGAGGCCGCAACCCAAGGTGAGTTTTCAGCAGCACTTGGGTAGTAAAATAACCAGATCTATAATTAAAACATTACAAGAAAACATGGGAAGACGTAAAAGCAATCCGCAAAGGACAGAAAAAGAGGAATCACCAGAAAGGGAGTTAGATGAAATTGAAGTGAGCACCCTTTCAGAGAAAGAGTTCAGGGTACTGGTTTTAAGGATGTTTAAATGGATTGAAGACAATATCACAACACTCAATGAGAACCATAAGGAGCTGAATGAGAATGTCACCAACATGAAATGAAATGAAGAGGAGATGAAAAATGACATAGCTGCAATAAGGAACACAATGGAAGGCCTAAACAGTAGACTAGAAGAGGCTGAGGACCGTATCAGTGAATTAGAAGACAAGGTAGGAAAAAACACAGAAACACAGCCACAACTGGAAAAAAGACTTAAAAAACAAGAAGAGAGCCTAAGGGAGGTTTGGGACAACACAAAATGAAACAACATATCCTTAATTGGGATACCAGAAGGATTGGAAGAAAAGCAAGGAATAGAAAACCTATTTGAAGAAATAATGACAGAAAATTTCGCTGATATTGGCAAGGAAAAAAATATGAAAGTCCAGAAGTACAAAGAGTCCCAAACAAGCTGAACCAAGACACATCATAATTAAATTGGCAAACAATAACAACAAAGCAAGAATCTTAAAGGCAGTCAGAGAGAAATAGAAAGTTACCTATAAGGGATCTCCTATTAGAATAGCAACTGATTTCTCAACTGAAACACACCAGGCCAGAAGGGAATGGAATGAAATATATAAAGTGATGCAAAATAAGGATCTGAACCCAAGAATACTATACCCAGCAAGGCTATGATTCAAACTTGAAGGTGGAATCAGGAGCTTTACAGACAAGAAAGGGGTAAGAGGGTTTATCACTACCAAGCCAATAAGACAAGAAATGTTAAAGGGACTGCTGTAAAAAGAAGGAAGAGAAAGGCAAAAAAAAAAAAACCCCACACACTAAGGAAAAATATGACAACAAACATGAACTTGTCAATAATATCATTAAACGTAAATGGGTTAAATGCATCAATCAAAAGACATAGCTGTAGCTGAATGTTTAAGAAAACAGGACCCATACATTTGCTGTCTACAAGAGCCCACATCAGAGAAAAGGATTCACACAGACTGAGAGTGAAGGGATGGAAAAACATTTTTCAGGCAAAGAGAAATGAGAAAAATCTGGGGTAGCGGTACTTATATCTGATAAAATAGACCTCAAAGTAAAGGCTATAACAAGAGATAAGGAAGGCCACTACATAATACTAAAAGAAGCAATTCATCAAGAAGATATAACTCTGATAAACATATATACACCTAATACAGGAGCCCCTAAATAAATAAATTAAAAAACTCCTGGATGATATCAAGGGAGAGATAGACAGCAATACAATCATAGTAGGGGATTTTCATACACCACAGACATCTCTGGACAGATCCTCTACACAAAAAATCAGAAAAGAAACAGCAATTCTAAATAACTCACTAGATCAGGTGGACCAAATTGACATCTTCAGTGTATTTCACCCCTAAGCTACAGAATACACATTCTTCTCAAGTGCACACAGGACATTCTCAAAAATAGAGCACATATTGGGTCATAAGCAAAGTCTCTCCAAATTCAAAAAGATTGAAATCATATCAAGCATTTTCTCAGACCACAATGGCATGAGATTAGAAATAAACTACAATAAAAACATTCCAAAAAATTCAAACACTTGGAAGTTGAATAGCATGTTACTAAACAATGATTGGGTTATGAATCAGATAAAAGAAGAAATTACAAATTTCCTGGAGACTAATGGCAATAAAAACACAACAATGCAAATGCTATGGGACACAATGAAAGCAGTGCTGAGAGGGAAGTTTATAGCTTTACAGGCCTACCTCAAAAAAGAGGAAAAAATGGTAATTAATCACCTAACTCAAAAACTCAAAGAGTTAGAAAGAGAGCCACAAGAAAATCCCACTATGAGAAGAAAGAAGTAAATAACAAAGATCAGAGCAGTAATGAATGACACAGAGGCCAAAAAAACTATACAAAAAATTAACAAAACAAAGAGCTGGTTCTTGGAAAGAATAAACAAGATTTATGAAGCTCTAGCCAGGCTCACCAAGAAGCAAAGAGAGAGGAACCAAATAAACAAAATCAGAAATGTGAGAGGGGAAATAACTACAGACCCCACAGAAATACAAAGGATTGTTAAAAAATATTATGAACAACTTTATTCTAACAAATTTCACAACCTGGATGAAATGGACAGATTCCTAGAAAAACACAACCTTCCAAAACTCACACAGGAAGATTAAAAAAAATGTCAACACACTGATAACTAAGGAAGAAATTGAAGCAGTCATCAAAAAGCTTCCAGCAAAAAAAAGCCCAGGGCCAGAAGGCTTCACAGGGGAATTTTACCAAACATACATAGAAGAAGTAAAACCCACTCTTCTCAGACTATTCCAGAAAATTCAAGAGGAAGGAACACTTCCAAACTCCCTCTATGAAGCCAGCATCATCCTAATACCAAACTCCGATAAAGATAACACAATGAAAGAGAATTACAGACCAAAGTCCCTCATGAACATAGATGCCAAAATCCTCAACACTTCTCGAAAGAAGACAGAATGAAGGCCAAGAGACATATGAAAACCTGCTCAAAGTCACTAATCATCAGAGAGATGCAAATCAAAACAACAATGTGGTACCATCTCACACCTCTCAGAATGGCTATCAACAACAAACAACAAATGACAAGTGTTGGTGAGGATGTGGAGAAAAAGGAACCCTTGTGCACTGCTGGTGGGAATGCATACTGGTGCAGCCACTGTGGAGAACAGTATGGAGTCTCCTCCAAAAACTAAAAATGGAACTTCCATTTGACCCAGTGATCCCACTCCTTGGAATATATCCCAAGAAACTAGAAACTCTAATCAGAAAAGATATATACACCCCAATGTTCACAGCAGCACAATTGACTATAGCTAAGATGTGGAAACAGCCTAAATGCCCATCAAGTGATGATTGGATTAAAAAACTGTGGTACATGTACACAATGGAATACTATGATGAGGTAAAAAAAAGAATGAACTCATACCATTTGCAACAACATTGATGGATTTGGAGAGCATTATGCTTAGTGAAATAAGCAAGGCAGAGAAATAGAAATATCACATGATCTCACTCATCTGTGGAATATAATGAATGATATAGACTGATAATCAAGATCAGATCTAGAGAATGAGAAACATCAATCAAAGCATCAAACCCCGTGAAGGTGGGGGTTGGTGGGAATAAGGGGGAGAGATCAACAGACGGACTTTTGTACATGAGTATGTGCATAGTCATTGGGCACAGACAACGGGGAAGGTGTGGCAGTTGAGGGAATCCATACAGTGGTCTCCATAACCTTAAGAGAAATTACTTCATGAGACAAAGATTTTTAAATGAAACTGTAACATGAAAATCATTTTGGAAGGAAATAAAGAATAGTTTCCTTTAAATATCATAAGAATGATAATTGAAAGTCATTATATTTGACCTCTTGAGCTAAGGTAAGTAATCTGTGTTTTTGCCATCCTGAAATAGTTTATATAAAGTTACAAAAAGAAATTGTCAGCCCGTCTGAAATTGAATTGCCATGGCCCAGAGTAAAGAATATCCTTACATGATATTATCCTACAATATCATTTAATTTTTGATATTTCACAACAGCATATAGTACAACTACCCCATACAAATGTACACACTAATTTTTTGAATGTTTAGCAGCAATTTAAAAAGAGGACATGAAAGGATTTAATTCCTTTCAGAAGGAATTGAGGCACTGGGAAGGCCCTTGAGCATTCTATACTGGCCCTCTTTCCTCTTTTGCCAAGAGGGAACCTCTTCTCACAACCTAATGGCCCACAGCTTTAGCCTGAGCTCTCTGTTCATGCTGTGGTTGAAGCCTTGAGGTGTCTGGTATAATGGATGTGTTTCTTGCCAAATGGTGTGAGCTCGGCCCTCCCTGGAGAAGGAACCTGAATTCCCTGAGATAAGTGCAGTGCCGTGCCCCAGCCAGCAGGCGAGGGGATCCCCAAGGCAGGTGTTGGGCATGGAGGCCACGGGGGCATAGGCTACCATGGAGACAGAACTGAACCTCACAACACCGTGCTTGGCCCCTGAGGATGACTGTTTAGCCTAAGATGAGTAAGATTCCTCAGGGAAGGAAAAAACTAAGACAGGCACAGTTGCAGAGGGGCCATCAGGAATGAACTTGGGGATCAACAGAGGTGGGGCACAGACCCTCACCCCCCCCACTAACCTTGAAGGGGTCTGAATCTTCCGTCCTTCTGAGGGCAGTCTCCTGCCCCCATGGATATCTCGCTTCCCATGCTCAGCACTGATTGGGATCCAGGTAACAGACAGAGACGTGGCCCAGCTCAGATCAGGACCCAAGAAAAAGAAACATGCCAGTAGCAGCTGCCCTATAGCTAAATTCATCCTAGCACTAGGAATGCTCAGTGCCAACTCAATGGAAATAAACCTTTCCACTAATATATACAGGGTAACCTAAGATTGTTTGTAGAGTATTAAATTTGACCTAAAGGAGTTAACAAGCTCTCAGATTAATTTAAATTGAAGAACTGAAACAAGCGAACACTCAAGAAAATTTACATATACTGGATAAAAAGCTGTTTCTAAAGTGTTAATGAAAATTTCTATTGACAGCTCATTTCATGGTAAAATTGCTTAATATATAATGAACAGAAAACAGGCATATTTGTGTACAGAATTAAAATTTAACGTTATCAAGATTGCATTAAAAATTTTACCAAATTCTCCATTAATCAAAAAATGGGGGGGGGGTGTAGAATAATAGCAAGTAAGAAAAAATATCTGGTAAGTAAATTACATCTAGAAAATTTTCACTTTAGAAAATTAATTTCCATTTATAATGCTAAGAGCAAGACACCCCTGAAAAACACACATGGTGTCAAAATAAAGCAAAGGAAAAGCAGGTAGGCAAAAATAAAAAGGACCCCAAGTCAATTTTATAGAAAAGATTCCTTTATTAACTCTTGGTCGAGAATATGTTTATATATTTTCAGAAAACAACTCTAAGAACAAGTGGACTCTTGCAACAGAGAAGAACTGACATGTCTGCACCAACCACGAAGGCAAGAGGAGAAATAGTCCACAGATGGAAGACGATGACGATGCCTTGCCATGTGAGCCGCTAGTACCTGAGCGTCGCTACAGGATGCCCAGGACCAAACCAGAGAGGGTCGAACCAGCATCGCCACCATTTGTCCAGTATCCAGATACCATTGATGACATGTACACATAAGGAACTGTCTGACATTGAACCTGGGTCTCAAAGCTATTGGACATTGAAATTGGGACTCAATCTTTTTTTTTTCTTTTGTTCTGGTGGGTTTATTTCTAGCCTATAGGGGAAAGATGTTTTTAAAAACAAGAATCAGGGGGTGCGGGGGTGGTGAAACAGACCCTGAGGCAAAGAAGCAATGAACAGACTGTTGTGCTACAGTGGGAAGGCAGGGGCAGTTGGGGAGGAGGGGCCTATAGGAGATCAATGGAAGGACTTGTATGCATGTGTGTGGGGGGATAGCCAGTGGATACAGGGCAATGGGGGAAGGCGGATGGGGGGAGGGGGATGGATGAGGGCATGTACGGGGAGGTGGGGAGGGCAATAAGTGGAAAAATAATAAATAAATAAATAATAAAGTTATTATTGATTGGTACTTACTTGTTGTCATTTTTATTCTTTACCCCTGTGTTCCTTCTTCACTTCCTTTCTTTCTTTCTTTCTTTCTTTCTTTCTTTCTTTCTTTCTTTCTTTCTTTCTTTTTCTTCTTCTTCTTCTTCTTCTTCTTCTTCTTCTTCTTCTTCTTCTTCTTCTTCTTCTTCTTCTTCTTCTTCTTCTTCTTCTTCTTCCAGCAGACTCTTTATCATTTCTTGCATTGCTGGTTTGGTGGTAATAAATTCCCTTATTCCTTTTTGGTCTGTGAAGCTCCTGATTTCACTTTCGATTTTGATTGATAGCCTTGCTGGGAACAGTATTCTTGGATTCAGACCCTTCCTTTGCATGATTTTGTATATTTCATTCCATTCCCTTCTAACCTGATGAGGTTCTGTTGAGAAATCTGTCGCTAGTCTGATGGGGATTCCTTTGTAGATAACTATCTGTCTGTCTCTGGCCACTTTTAACATTCTTACTTTGTTGTTAGTGTTTGCCAAATTAATTATATTATGCCTTGGCATTGGTCTTTTGGGTTCATTTTGCTTGGGACTCTGAGCTTCTTGAATTTGTGTGGGTTTTTTCTATCAGGGAAGTTTTTGTCATTATTTCTCCAAACAGTTTTTCTATTCCTTGCTCAGTTTCCTCTCCATTGGAACCCCTATTATGTGGATGTTGTTTTGTTTCATGTTGTCCCATAGGTCCCTTAGGTTCTCTTCCTGCTTTGTATTTATTTATTTTTCTGGAAGCTGCTCTGCTTATGTATTTTTTCTTAGTTTCACTGATGTGGTCTTCTGCTTCTTCTAGTCTACTCTTGATGCTTTCTATTGAGCTCTTTATGGCAGTTATGTCATTTTTCATTTCTTCTTGTTTCTTCTTCATTTCCTCTTGGTTCTTACTCATATTGCCAATTTGTCTTCCATTCTTTTCAGCAACCTTACGACCATTTCTCTGAATTCTTTTTTTGGCAGGTTACCTCCATTTCTTTTTCTTCCTTTTCTGGTGATGCCTGCTTTTATTTCATATGCAAGCTGTTTCTGTGTCTTCCCATGGTCTCTCTTCTCTCAGTGTCTGGTTATGTAGTTCTCTCTCTCCTCATCCCAGATGAAATCTGACCTTTTCTTGGTGTAAGTGTAGAGGTCCTCTGAATCCATTTGTTTGCACCAATTTGGGACCGGTGTTCTGGGGTTTCTAGCTGCTCTGTTTTTGCCAGAATTGTAGCATCTCAGGCTTCTGATAACATCTACCCTCCCATTCAAGATAAGCGTGGTCTCCAAGTCTGACTTGGCCCCTCCACGAGGGATCCCAGCAGCAGCAGTGGGGGCTGCCTTGTCAGGAGAGCCCTGTCCAGCAGTCCCCCACCATCTCCTGGAGTATATCTGTCTCTCAACTCAATAACAAATGCTCCCTATGCAACCCTCAGCTGTTCCCTCTGTCTGCTGCTGGACAAGGCTTGGGACATGTCCGTCTATTCTCTCAACATTTTTTCTCCCCTTAAAATTTTTAGTTGAAATAAAATAAATTTAATTTTATACATTTGGGAAAATTCATGGTATTTTTTGGGAACATTAGCAATATGATCAAGGAATATTTATGGGGCACCAATATTTTGCTGGATATATATGCAAAATACATAATGTGATATATTCATGAAAATTAATTACATTAGTATTTTCGGTTACATTGCAAGTGAATGGTTGAAATGACCCAGTCCTTCTGAGGAAGACAAGACCACTGTGGGTTAGGGTGGACCTGGAAGACTTTAAATGAAAGGTGAGATTTGCGTTAAGCCTTTGAAGATAAGTCAGATTTTGATAGATAGAGAAGTGGGAGGAGGAAAGGCATTCCAAGGAGAGGAAATACAATAACTGGAGCAAAATATTCCCAAAGTGTTGCAAGACTAGTTTGTGTATCACTAGTTTATACCAACAGTAAGAAACAAACTTTTGAGTAAAATATGTTAAATGAAAACCCAGATGGTTTTGAAGATTGGAAGAAGGTGATAAAGAGGAATCAGAGTGGGAGGCAAAAACCCTGAAATAAGTTACTGGAAATTATAGAACTTTACAAATTGTAGATTATAGGACAAATAACAATAACTAAAAGTATTGTTGTTATTGCTATTCTACTTCACATTAAATGATTTGATTTAATCATCACTGAGTTTCATAACTCAGCAGTGCTCATTTCTATAAACCAGTCAAAGGCATAAACCTTGTCAAGAAAGGCAATAAAAAATATACAAACTAAAAATATTTCTTCTCATAGTGCTATGAACTTACTAGAATTTCAGGAGGTCCTGAATCTGCAGGTGGGTGACTTCAGGCACGGTTAGTCCTTCACACTTAAAGTGAGCTTCTTGGAAGAAATAGATTATAGAGAAATATAATTTTATTAAGGAAAAATAAAGTTTGTAATAATGAACCAACAACACTAATTATCATCTTTCACTCTGTCAAGCACTTTGATCCCTTCAGTGACTTGCATAGATTCATCTATCTCTTGCTCTGACTAAGGAGAACTGATATTATAGTTCTATATGGAGTCAGTCTTAATGGCTGTGAAATCAGTATTTCTGAGTTCAAATCCCAGATGTAGCTGCAAAAAATATATACATCTCTAAGGATAAAAAAGAAAATAACCCTTACTTTTCAGCATTCTCATGAATATTAAATAAAATATGTATGTATGGAACCCAGTGTATTCCTCCAATATCAGCTCTTGTTTGATTCCCTGGCATTATAAAGAATAGGTTTGGGAGTCAGAATAAACCTGGACTCACGTGAAGGCAATTCATTTAACAAATTGCAGTTGAGTTCCTATTAAGTGTAATAATTCATTGCTAGGAGCCTGAGATAGAGCAGTAAACAAAGCAAACAATACCTTTATTTTTGTAAAGTATACAGGCCAGGGTTTTTTTCAATGTATTTTAGCTGTGTGCCTGTAATATTTAATTGCTCAATGGAATTATAGTCATTGCCTGACATACTTTATCAGGAAGTTGTGAGAATCAGGTTAGATAATGGACATGAAAGCATTCTTGTGAACTGAAAATTATTGTATTAATAAAATTATTAGTAGCAGTGATCTGTGATACCAAAAGGGGTTAAAAAGCATGAGTTGTTAACTGTAAGCACCATAGAGCATATTATCACAGTTTACTGACAAGGATACTGGCCATATTGGATTGGATATGAGAATGTCACTAACATCAAGATTCAGCTACTGGAGATACAGGTACTTTGTACAGCCATGACGGACTTGCTCTCTATGATAGTGAAGGTGAAAGGCATTGTCTTTGCACCTCATTTCATTACTTTGGTACTCAATTCACACCTTTGCTGGAAGCCCATATTACCATTGACTTTCCAACTTTCTTCTTTCTCCTCTAAGTGAATATGCTCTAAATAAAATATATGGGGAGATACCAAGATGGCAGGCAGGAGGATGGTAGTGAGGGAGAGAGTGTGAGTGAGGGAGTGAAAAGGAAGTGTGTGGATATGTGGTGTGTGTGTGTGTGTGTCTGAGTGAAGGACAGCTAAAACCCATAGGACCTTCAGGGGCTGGTAGACTGGGCTCACATAGCCAGGCAGACTCTGCTACTGCTATAATCTCTCCCAGAATGCTGGCACTGCCACAGAGGCCACAACATCTTGAAGGGAAGAGCTCTTGTGACTGGGAACCCAGCTTCACCTCCACCCAAGGTGATTTCAGACACCACCTGGAATCCTTCAGCCACTCCAGCCAGGGACCTAGTGCCTCAGCTTCCAAATCACAGACACTGGGACACCAATGCCCCTAGCTTAGGGCTCCTGTGAGTTCTGGAGGGCCCTCCCCGCATACCAGTCAGAACCTTTAGCCTTGGGCATCACAAACACACAATAAAAGAACTGCAACCACTCCAGCAGCCATGTAAGCAGTCACTGCCTGAAACTGTATGAGTAGCACCCACCCTGAAACCCACAACCCATAAAAGCAGCTGCTACCCACAACCACATGAGCATCCACTACCCAAGACAACACAAAGAGCAGCTGTTGATGAATGCATGAAGACAAGCCACCCCACAAACCCATAAGAAGTAGGTACCACCAGTGACCACATGGTCATACGAGGAGCAGCCTCAGCCAGCAACCACCTGAGGAGCAGCTACCACCCATGACCACCAAAGAAGCACATGCCACCTGAGACCGCGTGACCTGCCACCAAACTCACCACTGCAGCTACAGGCCCCACATGACTCGACATCTAGATCCTTTGGTGAGAGAAAAATGGAGAGACAGAACAACCCACAAAGTGAAGAAAACAAAAGATCACCAGAAAAGGAACTAAATGAAACAGAGGCAAGCAATAGGTCAGAAAAAGAATCCAGAATAAGGGTCATACAGTTCATAAACTGGACAGATGATAAAATCTGCAATGTATGCAAGAATAAGAAGGAAATAAAGAGTGATAGAGTTACAATAAAAACAATATGGAGCCGAAACCAGTTTGGCTCAGTGGATAGAGCATCAGCCTGGGGACTGAAAGGTCCCAGGTTCGATTCCGATCAAGGGCATGTACATTGGTTGCGGGCACATCCCCAATAGGGGTTGTGCAGGAGGAGGCTGATTGATGTCTCTCTCTCATCGATGTTTCTGGCTTTCTATTCCTTTCCATTCCTCTCTGTGAAAAATCAATAAAATATATTAAAAAAATATGGAAGCTTTCAACAGTAGACTAGGAGAAGTGGAGGACCGAATTAGTGAATTAGAAGATAGAGAAACAAAACACACCCAATCTAAAATGCAATTGGAGAAAAATATCAAAAGACAGGAGGAAAGCTTGAGGGGGCTTTAGGACAACATGAAACACAGCAACCTATGTATAATAAGTGTGCCAGAATGACAAGAAGAGGAACAAGGGTTAGAGAACCTATTTGAAGAAATAAAGTCAGAAAAATTTCCCTATTTGGGGGAAGAAAAAAGTTACACAAGCACAGAGAGTACCAAAAAACAAACAAACAAACAAACAAACAAAAAAACATTAACCCAAAAGGCACACACCAAGACAAGTTGTAATTACAATGGCAAATGTTAATGATAAAGAGAGAATCTTAAAGGCTGTAAGAGAGACAGAAATTTACCTATAAGGTGTCTCCCATTAGATTATCAAATGATTTTTCAACACAAACAAAACAGACTAGAAATTAATGGAAGGAAGTAGACCAAGTCATGCAATGCAAGGGACTGAATTTAAGAATAATCTGTCCATCAAGGCTATCATTTAAAATTGAAGGGGAAATCATGAGCTTTACAGACAAAAAAAAAAGGCTAAGAGAATTTATCACAAGCCAGCAATGCAAGAAATGCTAAAGGGAATACTGTAAAAAGAAGAAATAAAAAGGGAAGAAGGAACACAGGCATAAAAATTAAAAATAGTTACAAACAAGTAATTATGAAAATGACTTTAAATGTAAATATCCTAAATGCTCCAAACAAGAGAAATCAAGTGGCTGAATGAATATCTATATTTATGCTGTCCACATGAGACCTACCTCAGAACAAGAGACTCACAACGTTTGAAAGTGAAGGGATGGAGCAATATTTTTTAGGAAAATGGAATTTTTTAAAAAAGAGCTGGGGTAGCAATACTTATATCTGACAAAATAGACCTCAGAGTGAAGGACATAACAAGAGATAAAGAAAGGCCACTTCATAATAGTAAAGGGATTGATATAACAAGAGGATATAACTCTGGTAAATATGTATGCACCCAAAGGAGGACCACACAAATACATAAAAAAAAATCCTGGAAGCTAATAAGGGGAAGATCAATAGCAATACAATCATTTTATGGGGACTTTGATACCCCAATGACATCACTGGGTAAATCCTCCAAACAAAGAGTCAGCATAGAAACAGCAGTTTTAAATGGCCCACTAGATCAGATGGACCTAATTGACATCTTCTGAACATTTCACCCCAAAGCTACAGAATATACATTCTTCTAAAGTGCACATGGGACATTTTCAAAGATAGACCACATATTGGGTCATGGGCAAAGTCTATCCAAATTTAAGAAGATAGAAATTATATCAAGCATCTTCTCAGACTACAAGGGCATTGTATTAGTAATCAACTACAGTGTGAACAATCAAAAAGTTCAAACACTTGGATGAGGAATAGCATGCTATTAAACAATGATTGTGTTAACAAAAAGAAGAAATTAAAAACATCCTGGAAACTAATGACAAAGAAAATACAACAATCCAAAAACCTATGGGACACAGTGAAAGCAGTCCTGAGAGGGAAGTTCATAGCATTACAGGCCTACCTCAAAAAAGAAGAAGAAGAAGAAGAAGAAGAAGAAGAAGAAGAAGAAGAAGAA